>VYYJ01003609.1:0-16041 GCA_021029165.1 Cyphoderus albinus
ATCCTTGGGTTGGCGAGCCATGGACCAATTTGGGAATGTTTATGAGCCGTTCATACTGGAGGGCGCCATGAAGGTTGACGTGTATTTGGAGGAGTGAGTAAAGAAAAGGCCGATCCCTTTGATCGAGGCGAATCAGAAAATTAGCAGTGTGATCTTCTGGACGAACCTCGCGACCATCCATTACTCCAACAATGTGGCGGAACTTCTCAGGTCGAAATTGCCGATTATCGAGAAAAACTAAAACCCTCCCAATGTTTCACATCTTCGTCTTATCGAACAGTTTTGGGCAAATTGCAAAAGGAGATACCTTGGGCTACGTGACCAACCAAAAACTGTTTTACTGTTCCAAAACAGATGGAAGAAAATTTGCCTGACATTTGCAAAGTCTTCTGGAAAAGGCGCAATGGCTAACCTTCAAACTAACATTTCCTACAAAATTAATAATGGACTTCGATCCAGTCTCTTTGTACAATTTTGAAGATTAATAGTTGGAGATTATGTGGCAAAATTTTCGCTTATAAAAATATGATTTTTTTCTCATATATCACAGCCTTCTTTGTTATCCAGACTATTTCTTGACCATACTCTATGTACATGAAATCCATTTAATTACAAACTTTCCTTCAGCAAATCGTTATTTTTACATCAAACGCTAGATCTTATTTTTTATGGCAAGGACATGTAAATATTATTCGTACTTCACGATTTACATAACGAGTCACTTTTCATTGGCATTCCCTAAACTATAAGAAATATTTTCAACTTGTAATCAAAATCATATTCTACTCACAGACGCTGGGCAATTGGGCATTCGTATTTTAAAGATTTGTGCCTAAGCGAAGACTAGGTTGTGTTTATATTTGTATATAAGCGCCCCAGGCCTTTAATAGTTATTAATAGTATTTATTAATATGCAAACTACTTTGTTCACACCTTCACATTATATTATTATCTTTTGCAAGCAAGTTTCAATGTATTGTGTAACCGATAGACAAAAAACGTTTATTCTGCAAATAATGACTTCGGATAATTTAGGCATGTTTGTTTCTAATATAAAATTCTGAATATGCAATATTGTTTTTCGTAAATATCCAAGCACTATAGAATAAAGTACTTATTATTTATTATAAAGTGCAATAAAAATCGTTCCCAGTAAATAGAATCACCTTGAATTGACACGGGTTGTCGATCGAGCGTCATTTATTATTTTAAGGTGCATTATACTACTAAAGCATCGGTGTAAAAAACGGAAAACCAGCTTCACGAAGAAAGTAAATTAGGCAAGTGTGTGGTAAATAATGACAAATATAAAAACATTTAATTTTTAATATGTACGTCAATTTTTGGTCAATATTGATAATTATTCAGTCGTGTTATTTACTTATAAGTCGTTTCATCTGGTAATGTCAAGAATGTATTACGCAAAGTAGGCAGTTGTAGGGTAAATGCAAGGTATATAGAAATACTATGGGGTAAATGTAATTATTTGTGACCAAGTCATGAGATCAACTTGTAGTGATCGGGAAAAAAAAGAAAGCCAAAATGCTGGGTTTTCGCCCTTCAAAAATGTATTTTACTAAAATGACCACGATATCAGTTGATGGTATCTATAAAACTAGTTGTATCGTGTAGAGAATGAGTGTGGCTTCCTTTTGATACCTTACTTGAAGTGGAGCAATTAACTAAACACGAGAAATATTTAATTTAGTACATGTAATAATCAATGAAATTTTATTCACTTGGAATCACCTTTAAATTGACTCAAAATTACCATGACTTTTTAAATCAGCATGAAATACTCTCCCAGACAGTTTTCCACTCCTCCTCGACACGTTACCCCAAAGTGTATCATTAGTTTCAAGATAAGTTTAGCCAAAAAATCTTATCAAGTTATCTTCTTCTTTGGTATTTTTTCTGGTAGCCCCATTATGCCATACCTCATCTACGGAGACTCTCACTTTCGGATTTTATCGCAAAATTGCAATGCTTTTTGTTTGCTTACAAACCAATCGTAATCATCTTAAGGTGGCATTTCAGAGGTGATTTGATTTTTGGCCGGGCCAATTAGCACCGAATTTACAAGCGGTGAAATGATTTGGATACTGCTGCCTTGATACTAATGAAGCCTTTGTACTTCGTCTTTTGAAAATTGTAGCCAACAAAATTCTATAAGGAAGCCCAAAATATCCTTCACTTTTCAGTAATAACTGGTAATATAATCGCATTTTTCACTATTTGTTTGCCATTCTCTGACACGCATTAATTATTGTTTAGTCGCGTGTGATGTGACGGTTGTTGTAACACGTCCAAACAATACACCCCGTCAACTCTCAACAAATGGCGAAGTGTATGTTGCATTGAAAACCCCAAAATTAATAGAAATAAAAGAAGCAAATAAGTAAACGGTAAGTCACAGACTGTCACTTTTCTCATAAATACAATGTTATGATAATTACTAGAAATAAATAAAAAAGTGCCCAGAATATAAATTTACGTGTAAAATGGTTAGGTACATCTCATTGTTATTGCTTTACTATAAATTGTGCGATGGTGTGCAATTGTGTTTTTGTAATGGTCATAAACGCAACTAAAACATCGAGAAAATCACAATGCTGATCACTTGTGCATTTTTGATTACCCATTAACTTAACTTACGCTTTGCTTCGTATGTTCGATGTAGTAATCTGGTGGCTTGTTTTAGCTACAACAAATCTCTGCGGGTTGCTGGCTCCACTGTGTCCGTCCGTCCGCCAAAATCTTGACAAGCGAAATCCAGGTGGGGCGCTTATAACAGAACTATGTCTGTTGCGAAGCTTATAATATTTAAAAAACCAGCGCACAAGTTTTTTTGTTTACTACTACTTACTACAACTACGTTACTACAACCTAAGTAGTAAACCTATTTCCACTACGCTATTATCATTATTACTATATTTTGCCATTATGATGTGATATGACGTGTAGTAAAAAGATCCATCATCATAAAGAAACATGAAAACCACCATAGGGCTCTTTCGCGTTCAACTTGCCTCAGTTTTTTAATAACTGATTTGTTTGGCAATACGGGGCTGTCTGGCACTAAATTAAATATGTATTATTAACACAGCCACGCATTTTATACGTGCGAATGGTTAGTGCACTGTGCACATCAAATTTACTACTCGATTTCTAACTGTTCATGTGTCCACTAATAAAATTATAAATGCATCGTGTAATCAAAATCAACAAATCGAAACAAAAATGAAATTGCCGAGGGACAAATCTCCGCTGGCTCCCGTCAGCGGCCAGTCATTCAGAGAAGACAACGTCTTTGAAAAAACAAATTGATCCTTTTTATTTTATTTTAAATGATCATGTTCAAAGTTAGTTTGATAGTGCATAAACACTTCCACGATACTTGTTCAATGCCCCTCCTTCAGCCAAGAGAGGCAGAGCAGACGCCATATGCATGGATGATACATCGCACAAAATATGCACTTTGTATCCACATTCAATCACTGTACTCACATTTATTGCGTGTTGTGTTCATTTTTCATTTATTTTGACTAATTATAGTTTAAGTAAGCTACCATTAAAGTCACCGTTTATGCCAAAACAGGTATAGAATTTGAATGAATGCATTTTGTGTGCTCATGAAATGATTCGACTATGAATGGAAAAGAATGAGGAAACGCAGAAGAAACCAAGAAATCGTATCACAAAATCAAAATTGTTGAATATGATAAAAAAAAACATAAGAATAATCTAACTACGGATAGGAGGGATGGATTGGACGAGACTGCAGAAAAAGAAAATTGCAGTTGTTTGTAAACAAATCGCTGCATAGGGTAATCATGGGCATGGTATGATTCATGAAGACCCATGTCTTCTCAAATAACTAAATTGACTTTAAGAAATCTTGACGTGACCGTGACGTGACTGTGAGCCAGGCCATGAGTCATTAACACTTGGCTCCGGTGATTTTGATTTTTCTTTGTTTCATTTGAATTGTTTTTTATTATTTGTTGGTAGTCCTTCTTTTAATTCATTTCAGTAGTAGTTTCTGCAATTAATTTGTAGTTGGACAGCTGGCAATAATGACAATGATACAGATTTGATTAACTTTCGTTGAGATGAAATTTGGTAGGAGGCAGGTCAGTTGGTCAGTCGGATCAGAGACGAGATGCTCGTCATTTACTGATATTCACAACTCACAACTATTTCAACCAACTCACTTTGTTCATCGTTTTTGGCATTGACCCCAAAAAATGGGAACAAGAATATTTCTCCTAGAAAGAGAGAAAAAATTAATTCCCTCTAGCTAGTACCAGCCTTGCCCTTACCTTTTAGTTAGCATGTTTATGTACTGTACTGTACTACACCAAAACAAAACTCAATCAAATCGCAACCAATGTCCATACGTACATACAAAATATCGCAAAAACTGATCTGCATTTTATTAACATTTATTCATTTATTATAAATTCATTCAGATTCAATCACGCAAAGCATAAATGAATATTGGAGTTGCTTGATGAATTAAAAAAGTAATTAAGATGTAGATGTCTGAGACCTCCCCCCACACACAAACACATTCACAGTACACATGTTTCTTCATCGAAACGATGGATAATTAAATAAAATCGAGGCTCTTACATACAAATTATGAAATCTTAATTTTGAATAACGTCCTCAAAGATCAAAGAATTGTGTTCAATCAAACCGCCGGGTACTTAACCTTCAAACGTTCGTAGCTACCCCAAATTGATCCACTCATAAGATTTAAATGATTAGTGTTCAGCAGTGTTCTATTTAACTTTAGTCTTATTAACACAGACATCTTTAAGAGACCGGCTCACTGTGATATGCGTGCGTGCGTATCAGTATCTAATTTTCAGTTCGTTGTAAACTTTCACTTAAATGCAGTGAAAATTTACAATTGAATTTAGTTAGAGCTTCTAACTGGTTTCCATTCCCTTATACATAAATATGTTGATTTAAATTTTTTTCGAGGAAGTTACTAAAAATACATCCTCTCTTTATTAAAAAGAAATCTTTTGTACTATATATGAACAGTGGGCGTGCCCAGACATTTTTTAAAAAGTAGATTAACAGTTTCATTGTTAGAGTAGGTCAGACTTGTGACGCCAGACTGGTATTATATGTAAGGACAAACGATTTAATTCACATATGAACAAGATAAAGCCGCAAAAGGTCCCCAATACAAGTCATAAATTCATAAATGATAATAAAATAATGTATGATCATATCATGTACAAAATGTACAAACAATAATTAAATGATAATTAAACGATTGCGCATTACCTCTGCAAATAAAAATGATTCAATTCCGCTAATACAAAAAATCAAATTGCTTCTCTCAAATCCATCTCATTGGCAAAATCATTTCAACTTTGTATCTCTACTCTTTTTTCCATTTGTATTTCATTACACTTTTGTTTACGTTTATTAATAATAAATGCACGGGTGTGTCAATTCTTAAATAATTAAGTGTATCTAATATAGATAGGTAAGTGTATGGTCATTTTTGATTATTTGATTATCTGATTGATTATCCACCACGCACAACATCACACCGGAAACTTCTGAGTTGGATCTGCATCTTTCAGTTTGGAAATAGATTGCATTTTTTCTTAGATGAAATGATAACAGGACAGAGGTAACAAGATTGGTTGCCAATTTTATATTTACATATAATGGTAAATGCATGTGTGCATAAATGTAATAGGTAATGTAACTATATATTTAGCTGTCAAAATTTTTATAATTTTTCTTACAAATACGCATGCTATAAGAATATGAACTACACAGCTAATTTTTTCAAAGCATTAGATGAAATTCTTTCACAAACAACGATTAATCCAATGCTAAATAAAAATCTAAATAATATTAAAATACTACACCTGCTTTATAAAAGTTTGATATCCTGCAAATTTCCTTGTCGCCAGTCTATCAACTAAAAATCGTAGATCATCTATCTAATACTTAACTATGAGTTTAATACGTTTCATGGGCGAAACATGTATTCAAAAAACATTAGCTTTTGCTTTGTACCTGCGACGCAAGCTCTGCCCAACTCCGAGGAATTTTTATGGAAAAAAGTAACGTACGCGCAAGGAAAGGCGTAGTTAAGTAATATTTAGGAATAGAAGTAGTAACAATAATATAGATGTGTTGAATATAATAATTAAAGCCGCAGGTGTAATCGAGTTGACACATTGTGATACATTACGCAAAGTGATAATAGGCATTCTGCATATTTAATCAAATCACAAATTCCTTTCTCACCTCTTTTATAGCCTTTCAACTTGAAGCAAAAACACCAAATAACCAAACTAAATGTATTCAATAAGTCAGACAGGCGCAGGGAAAGACCGGGCAAGAAAAAAAATACCAGAGACGTTCGTCGAATGTCGACGAAATGCTGGCTGACCAACTGACTTTACCTTCTTTGCTTCTGGCAATTTATGTTACGTTATAAAAGCAAACGATGCCCAGCATATATTAATAAATATGTTGTCGCTTCATTGTAATGGGTTTGTGAAGACATTAGCCATTTCGTCTTAATAATCTTGTCCGGGTTTTTGAAAATCAACAATGCAACGCAATGTACACTCACTTCACTGGGATTAAGATACTAACCCAGTTTAGGTTTATCTTCTGGGTTTAAAAAATTCGTTTTCGACATGCGGACTTACTTAAGATTAGCCTGGAGCTTCAGGCGTTCGTCTTCGTCAATTTAGTCGGCACCGGCAGTAACCATTAGAAAACTGGCTTCGCTGATGGGTTGTGAGTGTGTCATATTGACTGATGTCTTTCATTACTTTTAATACTTCTTCATCAACAACATGACTTGGCAGTTTTTTGCTGGCATTTTTAAATGCCATAATAATAAATTTATTTGCATAATATAATCATAATCATGATTAGCACATAAAAAATGCTTTAGATCAGAGGCTGATTTGCAAGCGAGCTGGTGTCGTCGTGTGTCCGTCTTCTTGCTCTTGACCATGCAGAATACTGAATAGCTTGAGGTGCCAGGACTTGGTGGCTCCAGTCATGGACGTGCCTGGTCAAGTGAAGTGCCAAGAGGACAAAGCTTAGATAGGTGTTTGTTTACTGTTTAGTAGTTTCAGCATGGTAAACAAAAAATACAATAAAGAAGAGGCTACCGAAAATGTCACACAATGATAATAATAAAATGCTGATTATATTAGACAATAAGGATACACGGTTAATTAAAATGTAATAATAAAACTACTTTGCAATTTAAATGACTATCAAAAATAATTTTAAAAAATTGGTAACATACAAAAGATAATACGTACACACTGGACCATATCTTTATTTCCCTCAAATGAACCCAAAATAAAATTAAACTCAGTATACTGTCAGGTTCTGTTTTATCTCCTATTTCGAATGAGTGGGTGAGGGTTGGTCAAACTCTTGAAGTGTATAGACAGAAACGGTTAGTCTTTCAGAATAATATACTTGATACTGGACAAACTTAGACAAAATAGTTCTGTGACCATATTTTTTCATTTTTTGAATAAAATAGACACCATGAGTAGAAGTTCTACTGTAGAACATATTCCCTCATTTCAACATGTAAAATTGTGATTAATTTTAAAGAACCTCAACGTTTAACAATGTAAATTTCGGCCGCAGCCGTTTCTTCAATAAAAGTGTAAAGTGACTCCGGGGTACAAATCATACCGTTCGTTCTAACTACACTCAGATTTTTAGCGAAGCCTGACCTTTTGAGTTATTTGACCCTGAAGTTTGGATTTTTAAATCGTGGAAAGTAAGGAACTAAACCAAAAATGGTCCAGATAAGCACTGCTAGGAAGTGAGGTTCTTTAGAAATTACAATAGAGTGATGAAAGTAATCCAGTTTATGTTATGAGTCATCACTACACTACACTGTAGTGACTACAGTGATATTTCGAAGAGATCCTACCTATAATTTCATATTTTTAAAGAAAAGTTAAGCCGCTTTGCCAGTAAGGATAAGGAAGGGTGATTTAGCAGTAACATAAGAAATTGAGGATGACTGCTGATGGTAAACTGGTGGTGTTTGTACTTGTATTATCCTTGTTATCCTTATTATTACTATTTAAACTGAAAAGCATATGTTGTTTACAATCGCGCAATTTATTAATCGCAAATTTTGTCCTCAATCATCTGCTGCCTGTCGGTTTTTTTCTTGGTCTAAACCTAGTGTGTATTAATTGGTAGTTGACTTGAGTACCACAGATTTCTTGATATTCTTTCGCTGTAAAGTATTTATCCAAATCTGTTTCTTTTACGCTGTGGCCATGTTCATGTTTATCTTAGAGGCATTAAGATGGAATGAGCAAGGCAACGAACCATGTTGTTTAGTAACCTATTAAAGAGATAAAGACGAAGAAGAGGAAAAAAATTATGAGAAAAGCGGATTGGTGCAGTTTTCACTATGTGTGACTGTGAGGGTGGCGGCATCGGCACGGTCGTGGTGTTGATGGCGAACCGACATAAAATAGCATAAATGTGGAGAATATATTGTAGTAATAATTTTTCTTGTTCTGGTGAAAAGTAATTTATTTTGTGTGCATCGTTGTGATGTGATATAATGATAACAAATATCATCACGAAAAAATTTCTCTTTGGGATATCAAAGATCTACCAAATCTAATTTTTATATTGGTTCATGGAACTTTTCAAATATGAATATATTCCTCTATAACAATTTTTTTATGTTGAAGTAAGGTTATTTTTTCTGTTATTCTTTGAAATACACTTCTGATAGTCTGCATACGTTATTTTCTATGTGGAAGACGCTATTTTTGCAAATTGTAAACAACTTGCACAAATACTTGATAAAAATACTGTTTACAATATCTTAAATCATTTTTCGATTGCACTAATCTCCCATAAATTCCACCATACATATTAATGTCAGTTTGTGCAGCATTGGCAATAAAAATGCACTTAAAAGCTCTAAGAGTCGAATTAAAATTTCAAGAGACTTTTGTTTAAGTCTCACTTGAAGGTAGACATTTTAGAACTAAAATTTTTCCATGACTGGGCATAACCAAGTCATAATTTGAATACGAACTTTCCTACTTGTTTGCGAGATGAATGAAGGTCAACGAAAGTTATCAAAATAGTGGCAAGTCTATTAATTTTTTTCTGTGAACATTCTGTGCGCTACTTTTGCAATAAGGAATTAATGTTATGATTATGATTATCGATCTGCTTGAGTACATCATAAATACGTTTTGCAACGATTATGACTCCGAACTCAATTGATTAATGCTGGAGCTGGAAGTACTTGACATACGTACGTTAACAGTTAAGTGTGACCACCAATTAGCAGAGGACAGATGCATCGCAAGTTAGCTAATCCATCTGTTGTCTAGTTTTTGCAGATGTGTGGTAATTGAAATAAAAATTAACGTTTATAGCGATCTTCAATTAACTACGTGTGTGAGCATTTAATCTACCTACTCAAAGTTATTAAAGATCGGTTACTTTCTCTCTGTAACATCAATATGAATTTAGTTCATGCACAATCTGGTCAAACTGACTTTTGCATTGGCTATGACTTTTAATGTTTCATGCGAATCATGTAGTTGGTAATATTATTAATGCCATTTTCATGTTCTTTAGTTCCTTGATTGACTTGTTTTTGTCACGGTACCCATTTCGATTGAGAAAAGGTTATCATTCCTCCAATGCAAAAGGAGCAATTTAAAAATCCTGAGAAAAATACCTTATTCATACTAACAGCATTTGCAATGGTGGTAGTTCAGTTAGGCATAAAGTTTTTATTCTCAGAGGAGAGGTCACTAAATAACGAAACGCACATATGTACCTAATCTGATTTTAATTTTTCTGCCAATGTCAGGAGTAGTTTTTATCGTAATATAAAATTCTTTTTCTTAACTAAATACTCCGTTTGAGCTCCTCTTGGTCTGGCAGCAATCAATTCAGACTTCGAAATGTCTGCGTCTTTTGATACAATGGAAGTTTAAACTTTTTTGTAAGTATTTTGTAGAGCAGAAAAATAGAGAGCAATACATACAAGTTTGCAGTCATATGCCTATTTTTTTAATGTTATGTTATAATACTTGTGTTACGTAAATGTGTCGAGTTGTCCATGACCAGTTCAATTCATCTGAAAAATAATCCTGACCGCGTGACGACGTCGATCACCAAACTTGATAAATGACATTCTTGCTTTGAAAGAGCAAAAATGCCGCGCACCATACAAATCTCTAGTGTTAAAACTATATTTGTGTTTACTACCTCAATTACTAAAATTGACTGACTTAATGAATCCATCATGAAGATCGCAATCATATCATTGGGTTAGATGTCGTTCTTGTATTGGCTGAATTGGTTCGTCTCTGATTAAGCAAATTATCCAGAAATTTTAATGATTATTAGCGTGCCTATGTACACACTCAGAGAACCAAATAAAATTTGCTAAGGCACAAAAGGTCAGCCGCAGCCACTTTGCCACCNTAAGACACAAAAGGTCAGCCGCAGCCACTTTGCCACCCGAGCGTTCCAATTGAACTTGGGAAACTATACATATTGTGTGAAGTGTGAGTGATGCTCATCTGACAATGGGCTAGATACATACCTACGTAACGACATTGCTCATTGCTAATTACATAATTATGGTATTTGGGCTTGTCATCTATCATGATATTAAAAGATTGGGTTCGGGTGGTTCGAAAGGACGATATTGTACTGTGTTTCTATTCTATGCTTTAAAAATCTTCCATGACCTTTCATTTTGTTATTAAGATTTTTTTAAATTTGGAGGTTAATGAGATTTGGAGACAAATATATAAATTATATATATTTTTTAAATAACCTGTGGTGCACACCGAATTATAAATCATAATTTATTATCACCTTCATGTCTTGTGGTCGATAAATAAATAGCTAATGAAAAAATACATGACAGTGATTTTGTTGTTGTTGTATGTATATTACTAAAATGAGAGATAATTATTATGTTCAAATTAATTTCTGCAATTAATTTTAATTATCTTTAACAGGTCTTGTTAATATTTTTCTACTTGATTGGATAAAAAATAAAGTTCGGTTAAGTGAATTTAATGAATTTATTTTGCATTTGCCTGTCTCTGTTCTCAATCTCAATTATTGACGTTTATGCAGAAATCTGAAATAATTTAATGTGATGAGGGCACTCAGATATTCAGGAATTAGAGGATAAAATGAAAATACTGAAAATACAGACCTAATTTTATAAGCAGTAGGCTTTGACCCAAATTGTTGATGCCGCATCGATTTCTCAATATTTCAGGTTCCAAAGGAGAGATAAATTGAAGACGAAATAAAAGTCGCTGACCATATTCACCGTGTCAAACAAAATATGAAAATAGCTTATTTTATAAAGTTCGCAGAATTTGCGGTACTTTTCTCTCCCTTTCCCCGCCCTTCGAATATCGATGCGCACAGAGCTGCATTGTCCTCATTGAATACGCTTGATTAACCATTGTAATTAAATAATTGACACGAGCGAGTCAATACGANTAAAGTTCGCAGAATTTGCGGTACTTTTCTCTCCCTTTCCCCGCCCTTCGAATATCGATGCGCACAGAGCTGCATTGTCCTCATTGAATACGCTTGATTAACCATTGTAATTAAATAATTGACACGAGCGAGTCAATACGAGAAGCACAACACATACAAAAGCTGTAAATCCGGTGGTCACAGAGAAAATAGAAAAGACGACACTAATACTGTCTGACGGGGTGGGGAATTAGTTGTCTTCTGGCCTTTGTTCTTCCGTCATGCGTGTGTTGGTGGTGCCGCCGGTAGACTTTCATAAATACCTGGTTTAATAGATACTGCGGAAAATTGGAGGCTGCAACTTTTCCGCGTTTTTCAATAACCATAACCAGGTTGAATTGAACTAAGGTTCAATCGTTCCTTGTAAAAAGTGTGTCCTGACTCGAGTCTAATATTTATGATAATTTTGGAGCTATTTGACAATAAGTATATAATAGTGTCTAATGGATGTATTGTTAACGGATTTATGTTTTACATATGGATTGGGATAATAGTAAATAATAATAATGCATCAAGTCGTCACCATTCAAGTCACCAACTCACTCAATACCAGTTCCATTGTAGCCCTTTGGCTTTGGCTGCATGAACCTTTTTATCATCCGCAATATCTCTGTGTGTATAGTACAAGATCATCAGACTAGAAAAGCAACTTATGAAATGAACTAGTTTTTTGTTGTCGTGTTTTGTTTCTTTTTGGGATGATGCTACTGAAGAGAAGCAATATAATGGGTTAAGCGGAAAGTTTTATGACTGTGACTCCACATTGACGAACGTCTGGCAGAAATTGAATAGCATATTTACCACCAATGGCCAAAGCTTTACCAGGGGACACTCACTAAAACCACGAATATTGACACCTATTTTTCTTGCCTCCATTTCCTTATTGACATTGCCTTTCTTCTGACTCTCGTAAAAATAGGTTCACTGTCCACGACATTGTTAAATGCGGTTTTAGTCACAGAAGTCAGTCACTCATTGTTCATCGTTGCTTGCAGTGTCTTGTGTCTTCCTTTAATAGAAATATATAAAAATGGTGACAGACGCGGAGAGATCTGAGCAGGTGGCAAAAATACGGTCTGTCGCCAGATCAAGACTTTCATTGAGAAATCCTTTTATAATCATATTTTATATTAAAGTCTACTCTTTCTTCTCTTGTGTGAAATAATTGAAATGGCTATGCGGAAAAATATCAAACAGTCTCTAATAGTAGTATAATGAGTTCGTCTCATGTTTCGTTTCGGCTTAATTATTACAGTGAATGATATGATTGTGTTCAGTTAGGCAAGAACGCAGAGATTAAATAAGCACCCAGAGTGAATATTACTTACCTACATGAAATGATATGGAAAGTGGTCGTGGCCACTGGCCAGTGCCGAGGAGAAAATGACATGACACATGGCCTTGCATTGTTTATATTATTTCGGAGCTGTTTTGTTGGCCTTTAAAAAAGATATCTTTTTTCTTAGCTTGTGGCAAAATTGAAAATGAGTTGTATTGTGGTCAATAATAGCGCAAGCATTAAGCAAGCAGAGCAAGTGGCGGCCATTTAATTTCAAAAGTTGTCTCTATTAATAAAAATCGTGCATAATAATTTTTAATATTTTCAGTCAGCCTCCTCAGTGCCTATGCATTCCATTCCACTGCAAAGCAAAACAAGAACAGCCCACCATCGTGTTTTATTTATTATTATATCATTTTTCGAAGAAAAAAACTATATAATATAACGTGTAGTAGTAGAAAGAAAAAATATTTCTAATGTAATAGTAATCTGGTACATCAACATCGTCACCTCAACACGTCACAATGATGAATGAGTTTCATTCGAGAGTGAACATCTTTTTAACATACCTGCCTGCCTACCTGCGCCTATTTTCTTTTTATCTCCTTGTCTGTCTCTCTTTTCCTCGGAAAGTTTAAATGGACGAAAGTATTTTCTGTTTAGCCCTGTTATGCGTTGTCTACAGCGTAGCTCTTTTCTTGTTGACTTGATCATGTTATGTTCCGCAATATTGATCAATTAGTAATACTGTTAGCGCCAGGAGCACTTTTCAATAGATACTCAGTCGACCAAGTTGGAGCAGTTAATTTGCATCAAGTAATTACTCGAATCACTACTGCAATGCAATACTATGACAAAAATGATGATGATGATGGCGATGCACACAGGTTATTAATTGATTGTAGCTTCATTCACTGACTTTGCTCCAGGCCAGATTGCAATGTTTTTTTACTGTAACTGCAAAGTTGTTCCTTTTCCCTTTTGACTCGGCGTGGCATGTATCAATTTATACTAAATGCCCTTTAAAATGGGTAAATACCTTCTCAAATGGCTTTTCGTTGTGTTGTATTGTCTTGTGCAAGAAATGAATAGTGTTTTTAACCAAAGGCTGTTTTGGTATGTTGCTAAAAAGAAAAAAACGGATGAATTAAACTGATGAAGTGACTCCTTGCACTCTCATTCATAATCATCCGCTTCGATTCGAAGAGAAGAAATACAAGTAAAAATCTTGTTCCATTCCACTTTATTCTAAAAACCAGCAAAATCTCAGTCTCACTTTTTCAGTTTAAAAAATCATGGTGTAACACAAAACACATTATAATAATATTGAAAAAATAACATTCATTTCGTACGTGCACAAACTTCACAATACTAAACTCGAAGACGAAAACTAGCATTTCATAGTTTATAAATCCATAAAATAAATTGCATTTTTGTCAGTTTTTTTCTTTCTTCGTAGCTACAATGTGTATTGAAGAAATGGAAGAGAATCTTAAATGTAGTCAGAGTCGGAGCAGAGTTTAGTTCTAAGTTGTAGGTAAAAATTAAGTAGGTATAGGTAGACGGAATGCATCATATAACATGCCAGAATACCACATAGGTTTTAGTTAGTGTGTTAATAGCTTCAGCAACAAGCGTTTAGATAGAATGAAATACCTCATCAAAATACAAAACAGAGTCTCATTAAAAAATCAATGTGTGACCTTTGAGCAAAAAAGGAGAGAGAGAAGACGTTCAACAAGAAGAGATTTTTTCTTTAATATCCTCAAGCATTCCTCATGCTTCTGCTGGCATGTATATTTGTCAGGAAAACCGCAAGCTGACCAGGAGCACTATTACCACGATAATAATAATAATAAATATTATATTGACTCAAACGAAGTAACAAAATGGCAAAACGTAATGACAATGGCAATGCTAAATAAATAGAATCACCACTTAAGATTTTTCGTTTTCATTTATTTTTCTTTTCCATTCAATGAAATGAAATAATAAAAATCATCTGAGAGAGACGACAAAGGATGCCTCTCATGTCCTGCACTTGCTCTTATGCTTTGATTTTTATGTTTATTGTTAATAAATATGATTGGCATTCATTTACAAGTCTTTCGCTTAGCAAGTGCTTCATCAATACCTACTTACTTTAGAGTACGCTCGTTTGTGGTTAAGAATGCACATGTAATTTTCAATTGACTTGGCAAATAAAATTGCTGTGTTAAGCACGGTTTTTATAAACGTGGAAGCTTCTTCTTCGGCAACATGCGATAAGTCCAATGAATGGTGGAAATGTAGGGCTGAGTACGACAAAGTGGAAAACCAATGCAATTTATTTACTAATGTAGGCACATACGTAATGTGCACGAGTTGAGATAAAGTTATTTTTGTGACAGTTTTTTTGAGGCTTGGTAGAAATTATACAAATCTTTGTAAGAAGTCAGTAACCAGTAGCATGATTATGATTAGAATTTATCTGGCTTTTTGCAGCAAAAATAGAAGGATGTCAAAGCTTTTTGTTCATTTCGGCAAACTCAACACTGGAAATGATTTGGAAAAAGGCTGAAAATAAATAAAATATTATCCAGAGCCCTCCATCGCTACTGCTTCGCGAGAGTTCAGAGTCCAGATCAGGAATGTGAGAGTTTGTAGTTTTGTTGTCGTGTTCGCTAATGTGACAAAAAGTCTGACAGAATCGTGGACACATTGGGGAAATGAAAACAGTTTCAGCTTCATTTTCATGATCAGAGAAGTGGTTTGCTTGTTTCTACCCTGCGTCATCTTCCCAGGCTGGGCAAGGGTCGCATCATAATATGGTTTAATTTAGTTGGGTAAACGAATAAAATCAAATTCAGCCAATGTAATGGTATTGCTTGATAAATACCATTAATGTAATTTGCCCTAATGAAATAAATAATTATGAGATCAGATCACTTGGCATTTTGTTGTTTGTCCGTTAAAATCTCGGAATTACTTGATCACATCATAACACACTGCCGCTTACTTAACAACAGCAAAATCTGAAGCTGTATCCAGTTGAGGAGCGCTCTAGTTCTATGAACAAATACATTTAAAATGTAAAATTATGAACACGGTACGCTTGAACTTAAAATTTAAAAAGCACAATTTATTTCATGCGTAAAGGATGAAAATTAAAGTATTTAGTTTCAGTCATT
>VYYJ01003611.1:0-16031 GCA_021029165.1 Cyphoderus albinus
AGCCCCTGTTTCCGGCTATTCTCCACCAGCATCTGACTATGGCACGCCACCAGCAAGCAACTACGGTTCTCCTCCCGCCCCTCCACCTGCGTCTGGAGGTTATGACGCACCGCCTCCTCCCGCGTCTGGAGGTTATGACGCGCCAGCTCCTCCACCATCTGGAGGTTATAATGCGCCTCCTCCCGCGTCTGGAGGTTATGACGCGCCGCCACCTCCACCGGCTGGAGGTTATAACGCGCCTCCTCCCGCATCTGGAGGTTATAACGCCCCAGCTCCTCCACCCTCCGACTCTTACGGCAGTCCACCTAAATTCAGCAGTGGGCCTTATGCTTAATCATTTACTATGAAAAGGCTAAGCAAAATATTTTTATACAATAAATAAATTAAGCCAGATTTACAAATATGATTTACATATCTGCGTGCAAGAAAATAATTAAAGACATTAAAGAGTCGGTTTCGTTTTTATTGATGAATAATATTCATTGTGCATAACATAAAAACTAGTTCAAACACTGAAATAAAGCATACAAAATTAAAATCACGAACAGTAACTGATTAAAACACCTTGTGATTTCAAAAAGAATGCTTATACACGGTGGCAGCTTAGCCTAACTAATTGTAAGTTACTTTAGGGTATACAGCTACTCGGACTGTCGAACTACCGGTGCGGTACCGGACTCGTCACTTTCTTCGATTTTTGATCGGCTCTTTGTTCTTATTCTTATATCTTCAAACCAGGCGAACCTGTGAACAGAGATATATGAATGAAGACACAATTTAACGCACTGTAAAATTGATTGGATTAATTACGCTGTGATTATGTTACTAATAATAACGTGTGCTGGGTATACGGATCGATGCAGGGTGGACTTTTGCATGAAGTCAAAGTATCTATCTAAGTAGTTATAAAGTATCTATTTTGTAGGTTTTATATTTTAAAATTTTACAGTCATACGTAAATACATATAAAAATAAATATTTTGTTTGAGATCAATGTTAAACCAGTCATATATATAAAAATAAATAATTTGTAGGTATTTTGTTAATATTTAAGATTACAAGCAATGCCATACGGATACTATGTTTGAGATCAATGTTAAACCAGTCATATATATAAAAATAAATAATTTGTAGGTATTTTGTTAATATTTAAGATTACAATTACAAACAATGCCATACAGATACTCATTAATTGGTGTATTACCATAATTTTTAACTTTAACGGTAGGACTGAAAAATTTTATACCTTCTTTTTAACGAGTAGGAGGCAGACAGCTAGAATAACATTATTAATATTCACAATCAATAGTAGAGCGTTTGATACGGTTAGAATTAAACTAAAAATGTGAGAATTTCTATTTTTCAAGTGGATCAGTAACGGCCTTGTTTTGTATCCAAATATTTGATGAATTGCATTTTGAAATGGAATAGAAAATGTGAAATATTTTTTAAGGCAATTTACTGGTGACTTTATGATAGCCTTTCTCACTCTGATTAGCTAATGTGATTAACACTGGATTTAGTTTTCAGTCCGCGTGTAGTCTTTCCTTTGTTTGATGATGCCAAATAATTCAGTAATTTAAAATTCATAATTCATTTTAAATCTTGTATAAAAATGTCATTTTAGCATTTATTGCTTTCTTAAACAATTAGTTTTGTTTTATACGCTGACTATATTGTTTTTTGACATGAACAAGTATGTCAAAGTAGTGAATATATTATATTAATTAACTGCGTTGCGATTACAAATTACAAGACAAAGTGTTAAAGGTATAATTTAATATTGAATTATATGCACTATGGTCGATTGACATTATTAGAATCTTTTAAGGTTTAGGTTCGACGATTGAGTACCTTTCATTTATCACACTGTCTAAAGTTGTTACAATTTTATGAGTATATACAATATATGTACAAATACAACTTAATATTACTTAATAATAATAATTTAACGGCGATTAGTAATTATTTAATTTTGTTTGTAAGGAGTATCAGAAATAATCCCATTTGTATCAGGCCACATTCATTTTTCTTCAATATAAGAAGAACGATCAAATATAAACTCTGTGACAATTTCTCATGTTAACATGCTTCCGGCATGATGGACAAGATCCTTCAATGGGTATGGCTTGATGTAGACAGGGGTAACAAAATAAATGACCACATTGCGTTGTCCAAACTGGGACATGTTGACGTTTCAAAAAATCCCAAGCTTCGTAGCAGATGGGACACCCTTTCAAGTTGCCCATTTCATCCTCTGCACTTTGACCTTGACCCTCCTCTTGTTTCTTGCTCTTCTTACTTCGACTTGGCCGGGGGTCGTCGTCATCTTTCCAAGCACCGGGACCAGGACCCCAGTCATCATCATTACGAGGTGGGCGATAATCACCTCCACCTCCAGCGTGATAACCATGCCTTCGATTACTACTGAAGATAGTATATAACACTGCGGCAACAGCTCCTAATCCAACGCCCAAGATGACCCTGGCAAACGTTGCTGACATTTCGAATACTTTCGTCGTTGGTCCTCAGTCATCAAGTGTTAATCAATTTTTAGTCTTCAGGTGAAAGTGAATAGTGTCATTCACTGTCACTCTTTCGAATATATCTGTAAAAGTGAGTACGACATTAACAAGTGAAAAGTAACATCACGTAATAAAAATTAATATTCTAAAAATCTAATTAATACAGATGAATAGAAAAAGGTTTACCTCAAAAATCAATCTTCGAGAGCGAGACCAAAAGTTATTTTTCATACAACCACGCAGAAACAAAGAATTTTGATTTTTGATTTAATAAATAATAACATCAAGATATTATAACAAATAACAACAGAAAATAAAATTGTAACGAAATAAATATTTTAGAGAGTAATAATTGTTTGGAACTTTTGGAAGTTTGCGATAACGATAATCTCTATTTTAGACTGCCATTGCATGTGTACTGTTTCGAGATCAGATGAGCCACGGTTACAGTCATAGTCATATACCACACAAGTTTTAGTTTAGGTAATGTAATAAGCTTTTTTGTACTGTACTGACTTGTGCCTTTGTGATATGTTTGTTATCATGAGATGGTGTCTTCAATTTGGCATATTACGGGCTATGGATTATGGATTTTTAGGTAATGTAATAAGCTTTTCTGTACTGTACTGACTTGTGCCTTTGTGATATGTTTGTTATCATGAGATGGTGTCTTCAATTTGGCATATTACGGGCTATGGATTATGGTGGACTGCTTGGTTCATGGTTGTAAGTTGTTTGTATGGATTCATTCCATTGCTGTTGGATGGATGGAGATACAAAGTTGGACACGTTAGTAGATGCGTCAAGTTTATTTTCTATTTTTAACTTGAGCGTGTTCCCAATGAAAATTGTAACATGTGAGAGATGCACGCAGAAAAGTGCGCAATTTCGTTGAGTTTGCGAAAAGAAACGTTGTTAAATCAGTAATGCTGATTACCTCTTCAACGTAAGCTTGTGCGAGTGACTTTTAATGCATAATGGATTAATTTTTCGCAGACAAATTGATGATAAATTAAAATGCAACATTTGCATTGCTAGTTCTCTGTGATAAGAAAGTGGTCCGTGCCAGACAGGAAATTGTATGGTGGTATTCTGTTGTTCCGACTCCTAAACCATGGGGCAAGTTGAGAAATTTGCAAAACAAGTTTGCCATTATTATCTAGGTCTACTCACATTAATATTTCAAATAAAAACTATTACTGCACAAACCCAATTAATACATTCAGCAGATACTTCAAACAATTTTCAAGCACTGCAAAATTCACCTCTAAAATTGTTTCAAGATTGTTTGATACTGTGGAAGCAATTTGAACGCAAACGCAATCACTATATTTTTTCAGACTTTGGTTATGATCCAGACGCCACTTTCCATAACGTGCACACAAACTTTTTCCAGGACACTGCCTACGTCTTCGAGAATATTAATAATTATGACAAATTAGGAATTAGTCAAACGACTCGAGCTTTCTTTAAACCCCATCTTACCTTGTATTCCAAGTGCCACGTAAGCTTCCATGAAATTCGCTTTTTAAGTCGCTCCAAGCGGTTTTTCACAAGTGTCTCAGGATTAAAAGTCGACTCTGAATTCATCATTTATTTCATGACGACATCAATTTCTCTTATGTGGACTCATCAAAATCTCACTCAACTAGACAATTCTGGCGTACCCTTAATTTTCAATGTCTTGACTGGAAGCCTTAGTATTGTCTGTACTACATGTTCAAAACCCTCAAATATCCATTCCGTTAATGACCTGTTCCAAATTAAACGTAGCTGGTTAAAATTGCACCGTGATCTGAAACAAAATCTGATTCGAATTTCTACAAAATTTACGCAGTCCACCAATCTGAATTCCAAATGCAATGAAACATTCGTTGGTCAGATTGGCGCTGGAGTTGATGAACTAGGAAACGTACTCGTGGCATGTTTTTGCAAAATTATTCAGAGAAAAGTCAATGTAACGTTTGAGTTCAACTCTACCGGAATTCTGTCTAGGGACATTTTGCCAAATCGCATTCTTTTCGCGACTACCTACCCATTTCGCTATCTGGTGTCGACACCAGGTTTAGAGTTTGAGACTTTCGCATTTCTTGTTTTGGCAAAAACAACTTTTAAGAATAGCCTGCATGCAATGACACAACCGTTCCAGGTTGGCCCTTGGGTCGCCATTTTACTTTCAATGTTAATAATGCCACTAGTGTTCATGATAAGCACAACAAAAGATCTTTGTGTGCAGACTTATCTTAAATGGGCATTTCTCGTGATGGCGTCAATGGTAGATCAATGTAACGACTCGGTGCGACACCTTTTCCGGAGTTATCAGTCATCGGGTTTATGGATCATGTGGAATTTTTTTGCGCTCATTTTCATGAACTGTTATGATGGTCAATTGTACTCTTTTATGACATCCGGCAACGAACCAGAAGCTCCCAACTCATTAGGGCAATTGGCTGACACTACCTATCCCATTTCCACAATTTCAATTCTAACTGTTATTATCGGACCGCTTAACAAGACCGTTTCAGCTTTGCAAGTTTTGCTGACCCAAAAATCATCTTATAAGCACGAAATGAATTTTAACCAAGTTAATCATAATTTTAGCAGGACTCGTAATCATCTAGATCATTATGAGCAATTAGCAAAAAGGATTTATTTATTCCCCTCGATTTTGAATTTATACAAACCAGATTTGAGTGAGTCGATGAGTAATTTCAGTGTAGATGTACATAGACAGTTTGAACATCGATTTGCGTTTCTGGATGTCGTGTCAATGGTAAACGAAATGGAGCCACTTTATGGCTTGGCGACTGGCTGGAAAGTTATCAAACGTAAAAAGATTTCGAATTTGCTACTGTCGAGTAGCTGGATTATGAGGAAATTCTACTTGCTAAATATTATCCATCCTTTCATGTGGCAGTTTAACGAGTTGGGATTAAACCGCATATGGAGTGAGAACTTTCGGTTTTTAACTCAGCTCCAGAACGCAAAGTTGCTTCTCAGTGAAAATAAGCGGAAAGCGGAACAATTTAATCTCGTGGGTTATCTCATGCAGAGTAAGAAAAAAGGCAGTAGTAGAATATTTATCGAGGAAAGTGAGTCAGAGCCGAAGCCCATGACCCTGGATGTGATCAGGGATGTCCTGAAATTGTGCGTGGGTCTTGGCCTTGCATCACTTCTGGTTCTGATCATGGAGTTCATGCGTCATTATTATTGTCGTATTATCAATTATGTTTTTGAAAAAAGAAACATTTTTAAGAAATCCTCCTTTAAATTGATGTTTAACAAACATTAGTTAACATTTAGAAATTGTGTTACAAAATATTTGCATAGAGTTATTAAAATCAATAAACATAATAAACATCCACCACTTCACAAATTCCGACTGATATCTTTCTTCATTTTGGAGTATTTACAGAATACTCACTTTTCGACAGACACTGTCCAATTTGGTATAGTTATTACAAAAATTATTATTTTACCTTTGAAAAAAAATGCGTTTAATTCCCCAAATTTTCCGCAAGTGAATTGCTAAGTTGAACTTTAAGGTATATATTAAAAAAAAGCCACGCATATTCAATTTCCAATTACATTAAAACATCAACCGCAGATTAAATCACCTACTTGCTGCTAAATTATCAGCATGACTCATCTTGAACAATCATCTTACGTTAATTTATATTCCAAACTGAGCCACTCCATTTCAGGAATTCAAGCTGAAGCTCAAAGTTTCCACCTAAAAATTTATTCATCCTCAAATTTTTCCAGACTGGAGCATTTACTGTCGCATCATTACAATTTTGCAACGACTTCCAAATTCTCCCCTTTGTCACTGGAAACGTCACAGTGGATTTCCGTAAATCCAGTTAATAGAACCTTTACAATGAATCATACGAGGAGCAATAACGTTATGAAAAGTGGATTTGTTGCAATTCGCTTTGTGTCTCTGATCCTCTATTTCATTTTGGTGGATCGCTCCACATTCCCGGAACGTCAGAAAACTTTTCAAAAGTTGCCAAAGTTTATTATCCCAAGAGAGCATGAAAATCCTTCTTTCGTAATTTTTCTTGTTGCACAGGAAGTGTCGGGGCTTGCGTGGGATTACATTGGCCAGAATGTCAAGTTTTTCCCCTATTCTTCCAAGTACTTTATGTGGTCCGAAAAAAACGAAACATTGCTGACAAATTTTAATATCAACACACGCGCAACAACTCTGTTTGTGCGCGTCGCACCATTTACTGATTCCTGTGATGAAATTCCTCGAGAGCCCTCGTACCGTTTTCACTCTTGCATTTTGAAAGCTCTCCAAGATAAACTGAACGTGTCCATAAATAAAACAATGGAAGAATTTTTACATCAGGAATTGTCGTTTCCCGGTAGTGGGCTGCCCCCACCTCTTGATTTGCAGGTCAACTTGATTCTGTACGAAATTTACGATGACATGGAACACCATTTTGAAAACCTCGACCGCATTGTGGCAAGCCCTTCAACTTTTATTTCGAAGCCGTACGCGTTCTTCATTGTTAACAGGAGACACGCAAATGGAATGACGGCGTTGATGAAACCATTTCAGATGGAGGTTTGGATCACAATTGGAGTTTTAATGCTTTCGTTTCCAGTTATCGTGACTCTTGTCATGATGGCTAAACACTGGGAACGTTCTCCAAAGTTCTTCGACGTAATGTTTGCTCTGTTTGCAGGAGCCATTTCACAATGCGATGATCAATCTTCACGAATCTTCTCATGTTCCAAATCTGTTGGCTGTCTCTGGATGATCTGGAACTTTGCTTCTGTAACCATGCTCAATGCATATGATGGGCAATTCTTCTCGTTTCTTGCATCAGAGGCGCAAATAGAACCCCTGGAAACTTTACGACATGTTGTAAAGTTGCAAATTCCTGTGATTACTGTGGGTTCGGTATATGACACGATTAAAAATGGATCAGGCTCGGGCATTCACCCACAGAATGGCAATAGTAATAACCTAATTAGGGTTTCAGCTTTCAAGGATTCGATTTTACAGAATGTGATGAACAAAAACATTTGTTCGAGAAACCATAATTTTTACCATAAATTGATCAAGTCAGTGCAATGGCGTCACATTCAAAGCAAATTTGAGCATGCTAACGCCCTAATCGATATTGTCCGGCGGAAATCACCATTTTCGAGGCTGCCATTTGTTTTGTTGGACGAGTCTGATAAAGTGTCTCTACTAAAGAATCTAATCAGTTACATTAAAGGTGTTCGAGTGAGCAAATTAGTTTTGGCGGATAACTTTGTGATGAAATTTGCCTGCTTCATTAGGCGGTCAGTGATGATGCCAATGATGAACAGAATTTTCTCGGGATTGCATGAAGGTGGTCATTTTAGTTTGTGGAATAGGATCAACATGAGGAGGAATGGAAAGGGGGCATTGGGGATTTTGCGACGAAAAAAGGGTTCCCAATCAGAGTACGTGAAGAAGCAACTGTACACTTATCGGTATGGATCTTATGGCGGCGAGACGATTCGGAAAGTGCAAACTTATCCTAGCCCAGTTCCAATTCCCTGGTCACTAATCAGAAATATTGCCCATTTTAATCTATTACTCACTACCCTATCACTGGCAACATTTGTTCTGGAAATATTCGTGTATTGGGAGATAAAAATGTTTAAAATGCGGCGATCAAATTAATGACATTATAAATAGTGAATCTTTATTAAAAAATTAAAAAATTGTTTCTTGACTCGGACTTGACACATCAAAGAATAAAATGAAGCATTAAGTCAATTTATAAAAAAGAATACTTAAATAGTACTATTATCATCAGTCAGCAGGTAACATGGTCCAATTTAGTTTCCAATTGTTGGAGGGGTCCCCTATAAAAAAAACAAATTAAACATTTTACACTGTTTAAAGAAGCCAGAAGTCAAAATAAAAATAAATTTAGATCTTCCTACCTCAGCGACTGGTCCAATCCTTTTTCCCTTTTCTTTTCCACAATCGGAATATGCTTCTTCAACAAGGGAATAATATCAAATTTTAAGAATTTTTTTGCTCCCTCATTACCGGATTTTTCGATGTATCCGAAAAGACCGAAAATTTGTTTACTCTTGAAGGCAAAGTCTTTCGTCAGAGCTTTCTCAAAAGCATCAACCACGTCACTTTTGAATTGCGGGTTGCGGCCAACTCGACAGCATTGATGCATAATGATAGACATACATTTTCTTGAAAGCGCTCCATTCACATCATTATTTCCTTGTTGCACAAATAATCGAATAATACCAGTTAACACTCGAACCAAAAATGATGATGACGGCCTTTTAACAGCGAATAGGCAGGCTACATTAAGAAATCGTTGGCTTAATATAGCATCCTTAACTACACAATCTTGAGCGAATTCTCGTGGAAGAATATCATTAAGAATTTGTGTCACATTCTTATCTTCAGAATACTTGAATATTCTAAAAGCGGGATGTTCCTCAATAATAATTTTCTCAGGTTCTTGGACGAATCCAAGGAAAGCAAGGACCACCAGCTCTTTAAATTTTCTTTGGAGAAATGGATCCTCTGGATTGCCTGAATAATCCACCAAGGTTTGAAATATCTTGAACAAGTTCTTCTCCAACGCATTCATCACTGCTTTAGGCAACTTTTCCGATCCTGTCCAACGTGACACCAACGGCACCAAGGTACTCAAGAATTGGGCTCCATAACTGTTCCAAGCTCCTTTGATATACAACCACTCAAACTTTACACTACAAAAGATGGTTGAACAGCAGCTAATCACCGAGTCGATAATCTCCTCAGATTCAATTGCACTCTTGTCCTGATCTTTTAGCAAAGTACCGTCCATTATCATTTTCGGCAAGCCCATAACAGAGTTGACTATTTTCTGCATGTCGTCTTTGCCCCAGTTCTCTTGTCTGTCGCAAAATTTTTTGAGCAATTCTGAATTGGAAGTACTGTCAAAGCCGCCACCTAGAACCATTGATGTGAGTTCGCCTGGGACGGTGCAGTCAAGCAGAATCAGTCTAAGCCAGGCCTGTGCCCATTTCACCGGTGAAATGCCCTCGACAAAAAAATCTTCTTTTGCTAATGTTTCAATGTAGTGTTGACTCACTAGTGGACAAGTTTTGTCATCCAAAGCGAAAAAGTCGAATTGGGTGACAAACTCCTTTTTTCCATACAACTTCAGCAGTAGTGTTATGTTCCCTGCAAGAAAGGCCACCGGTTTCACATCTGTAGACGGAATTCTGTTTTTGCTTGCCCCAGCGAAACTCCGCAAGTTAGGTAAACACTTTTCTGAAATTTTGAGGAAAATGTCTTTCGCTTCCAATGAGCCGGTGGAATCTGAAGGTCGAAATCCAAATTCACTCGAGGACACCCACTTTAAAATCCAGTCAGTTAATTGGACAAGCGCTCCGATTGTCCTGCCTGCGTAATTTGCATCGCAATTGGACAGCCACATTGCAATATTAGAACTTATCAGATTTTGTCTTCCTAAATGGAGATTTTCACAAAGGGCGGGGGTATGATTTGATATGCAACGCAGAAAGCTGATATAAATCATGGTGAGCTCCTTTCTTGTCGATGGATCCAACCCCGCCGAAGTTGACTGACTCAATAGTTCGTCTACTATTTGGATATACTTTTTCCAAACTCCGGAATTAATGTCAACCTTCATTTTTTTCTGGAGAAGAAAAATACCCATCAAGGAGTATGCCCGGTGAATTATTCGTCGCCGTCCAGGACTGTGTTTGTCTCTGTCGCAGTTGAATATACTTTGAAGTCTTTCCGCCTAACAAAAAAAAAACAAATCAATCGAATGAAATTTTTTATTTAATTAATTAAAATATTCCATAAAAAACTTTTAAAATTTTACCATTGAGACTGCATTTGGCACCGTGCTCATTTTAGACATTAAAGCGAGGAGGAGGGTACACCCTCGAATAACCCCAATTTCTCCAAACGTGCTCGAGTCAGCTTTTCCGGTCAGTTTCATACAAATATTTGTCTTAAGTCGTTGTAAATCTTTTTCTGAGCATGAACTTGCGTAGGTTACTGCAAGTCGCACAAAATCATTGAACGGATCATTATTTGAACCCAAATAATGCTGATGTGACGATAATTCACTTGTGTGAGCTTTGGCTCCGAACTGATCTCGACTCTCTTGGATGGCACGAGAGTCATGGATTTCTTCACAAATTTGAGATAAAATATTGAGCCAGTTTTCCACATCGTAAGAATCATAATTTATCACTGCAAAAAAAAATGTTGCAATTAATACACATAAAAACGACTACATTGACTGAGTGAGCAATGTTCTAAATGACCTAAATTATGGTAAATGGTCGAATACCTTGATTTCCTTTGTCAATTCTAGGCGCCCATTGTGACCATAAGCAATTAAGGATATTGGAATCACCTCCCCAATGCTCGAAAAACTTAAACGTTAACTTTAGCACCTCAATAGGTTTTCCACCTCTGGAAAGCCATTCTTTGTAAGCTAGCTGGACGAATTTGTAACCATTGGCCCCAGTTTTAAGTTTTCCCAGACCTGGACAAAAGGCTCCTACAAGTGAGTAATCAACTATTGGAGACAAGTACGAAGTAAACCAAATCGGGAAGAAGGCGTCTGGACTTTCGAACTTTTGCAAGGCTTCAGATAAATAATCCCAAAATATTTTCTGTACAGAAAAAAATATGAGTCTATTATTATTACTGTAGAACTTGTTTGCTTTTGTACCTACATTGCCAAACTTACCCCTTCCGGTTTGAGTTCATCAATTAATAGTCTGCACATGGTCCAAATCTCCCTGATGCAAGCACAATTAAATGGTTGTTTCTCATCCAATGCTGCGTCCTTCTCATCATTGTACTTATGACATGACAGGTCTATCAAATCTGAAAATAGCCACTGAATCATTGACGGCCTCACTCCAAAAATCAGCAATAATGACCACCGGACTTCCAATTGAATATGGAAAAAGTGGTACATTGGTGCCATACACTGAAATTTGTAAACAAAATAATTAGCAACGTCTTTAATTAAATACGGTCTTCTTATATTAATTTACATTTTGACAATTCTGTACCTCATTCCCCCCTCGAAATCCATAATAAAGTTTCAGTTGACTCGACCAATCCTTGACAGACGGAAGAGTCTTCTTCATTCCCAGAAACAAGCTTTCCAAAACTACAGGTTTCCAAACAGTCCTGTAATACGTTAGATGTCTTACAATAATATTTAAAAAGTAGCACGTCTGCTGTCTTAGAGTCCACGGATCATCGTCAGGTTCGTTATTGGGAACATGTTCAGAAGTTTCAAAGTTCAGCGGAACGTGATTTGGAGACTCCGAGAGGAACTCCAGGGAGTCAATGTTCTTGCGACAAATCTTAATCATATATTTCACTTGGTCTTGTTCAAACGGATCGAGTAAATAGCCGAAGCATTTGATCAAGCGACCTTTCCTTCCAATCCTGTTACCACGATGAGCATTATTCGGTGACAAATTCTGACCGGTTCTGCTGAGGTTGTCCACTGCGCACATCACCTCTCGTCTCATAATGTAACCCTCTGGATGGAAGGAGTAGTCGTTAGCCTTCGGAGTGCTTTTACAGTTGAAACAAACTACGACGCCAGAATCTAAAACCAGAAAAAATCACGTATGACAATAATTAAAGCGTTTTTTAACATTTCATGGACATTCGTTAATTCGTAATCGTATCGTAAGTTACGATTCGTAACCCTCCTACCTGTTATTGCTGTGTTCTCATCATTGCCACCACTGTAGCCAAGGATTGGGGACATTGGCGGTGTTTCCGAGTCCAGAAAATTCATCTTTGTAAGGTAATTGCCAATTCCTTTAATCACAATTTACTAATTAAAGTCACGTTGTCCATTTCTTTGTTTTTCTCTTTTCTCTTCCCTCCCTCCCACTATTCTTTTAGGCACAGTTGACCACTGACAGTTGTCAATATTGTCATCTGACTTAAATACACACAATTGAAAAGGCACTGTTCGTTTCATTAAACTCTACTTCGTTAAATTGGAGTAAACTAAAGTAAATTAATCAAAGTCTTTTAAAATGTCAATAAATGAAAAGCCGTTAGAGCTAGCACCAGCACCGACGGACGAAAGTCTCAGAGTCAGAGTGCTTTTGCTTTTGTGCATGAAAATGTGTGAATGCCTTCCCGCCTTCAATACCTAAATATTTACACGATTTACACACAGACGAAAGTGAGATCGGGTGCAATGAAACAATGCAATGCGCTACTATTTTTGATCTGGTTGGGGCAATAAGAGATAACGTGAAAATTAAATATTTAAAGCTGAATTAAAATATTGATTGAAAACAGTTTCTCCGACTGACTTTATTTTTAAACATTTAAATAATTCATAAAGTTTATTTTATTTTTTAATAAAATTCCTAGATGGAAAAATGCCGTTGTTCGTTTTTTGCAGATGCCTTCTCTTGTTATTCCGTTTTCTTATCGCGCGTTTGATTGCGAGACTTCTTTTCTCGTCCTTTCTTTTAGCATTTTTAATCTTTGCTTTCACTATCGACTTGAGCTCCTGCCTTTTCAGAGAAAAGTCATCGACCTTTGCATCTTCTGCAGAAACCGTACCAGCTCCAGAGTCACCTTTAGCAACTTCGGCGGAATCGCTGGCCTTGATGTCACCTGTCACTTCCGGTTTGTCATCTTTTAGAAAGTAGTCGTTTAGTTCTTCAAATCTGGGGTCATTTTCCGTGAAGAAAAATGGCACTTGCCCATGAACGAGAATAGCCGAAGTGGAAGACGCTTCTTTAGTTGTGGCACCTTTTTTTGTGACTTTTACTTTCACTTTCTCGTCTTCGTCGTCTGAGGAGTCGTACTTGAAGGGATTTGACTGCCAAAAACTACGAGGACCTGAAGAATTTGTTTCTGTCGAAGATTTTGTTTTCTTTCCGGAAACTGGACCGTCATCATCACTCTCGTTAGAAGATTCAGCTTGACCGAAAGCTGCCAATAAACTAAAAGAACTGTCCTTCCCATCATTTTTTGCTGTACCCTGCGATTCTTGGTTGGTTGCATTTGCTGCTGCACCGGAAAAGGAGAACAAAGTCTTTAAATTGGAGACAGTCTTAAATGTCGACGGCTCATTGGATCGAATGGGCTTTTCCGCGTCTTGCTTTTCTGGTTCCGCCTTTGAACCTTTCTTTGACTTGGAAACCTTTTTTACATTTTCTTCAGTTCCGTGCTCCGCATCATCCACAATAGCGTCATTTTCGGTTTCAGCTTCAGGGTCGTAGCGGGGCATTATAACGGATGAAAACGTATCTTTGTTTGATGAACCTACAGCAGTGGTCTTTGATTTTTTTCCATGTACTGCTTCCGTGTCACCTCTTCTTTGAGAAGCGGGGCCAACCACTTTTCCCAAGATATCAGTCAGGACACTGTACTGTTTCTCCTTTTCAATCTGTACGGAATCTTCCCCTTCCCCCGCGTCATCCTCCTTGAATCTGTCGTCAATTTTGAATCTGTCGTCATTGCCCCACCTGGTCTTCAATTCTAGAAGCCGTTGACCTTCTTTTCCTTCAAACTGCTTCTTAACTTGAAAAGCGTCTGCATTATTTTCCAGGAAAGTTTCTCCTTCCTCATCGTCGGTGTCACTTTGGTCAAACAGTGTCATTTTTTGCCTCTTTTCGTCTGGTTCGCCTTGGTCATTACCTTCAACCTCAGAAATCACTTTCTTGTGCTCGGAATGAGGAGCTGAAACAGTTACAGAGGAAAGGGAAGACTTGATTAAATTCTTTTGCTGTATTTTTAAATCCTTCATTTTATCCAGTGACTGCAAACGCAGCATATCCGACTTTTGCTGTTTGTTCTTTTTAAAGTTGATTCCAGTTCCAGTTGACGGCGGGATGGAGTTTTTGGGTTGAACATTGTCTAAGGAGAGAGGCTTTGTGTAGTGACCTTGTTCATTTTCTGTCGCTATCGTAAGCAGCTTTTTCTGGATGTCGATGCCGTCTTCCTCAGTATTTGAATTTGATTCTTTCGGTTCTGGTTGAAATCCTTCCGGGTAACATGACAAGAGTCCCTTAAACTTTGGAATTCCCCCACGAACTTCATCATCGCTGTCATCACTGCTGCTACTGGTAGCAGTCTTCGATTTTTTCTTTTTTCTAGGAGAGGTTGGCTTTTTTGTTAGAGTTTGAGATGATGAACTTACAATCTCAAATCCGTAGTTGGCCTTTTCTGGTGACCCAGATTCTTCTTGGGTATTGTTTTGGTCTGAAACTGCACGTTTATTTTTCCAGTCCCTCCTTTGCTGAGATTTGTTTATCTTGTACAGAACTTCATTGGCCTGTTGTTGATTTCTTCTAACTTCAATGGAAGACTGTGTAAATTTCGCTGGATTTGCATCCGTCAGAGGTTCTTCCTCTTGCTTGTTGGAAAGGTTATTTCTACTGATTAATTTTTTATTAGCTTGTTCCTTTTTTAATTTATCAATGAAGCTTTCCTTCGCCACCTGGACTTTGATAAGGGAGCCTTTCCATTTCGTGTTATTCATCAAATCAATGTCTATAATACAAAAATTCACCGTCAAAAATTAATGCCGAATTTTTGTTTGATTAAATTAACTTAATTTAATTAAGTATATTATTAGTATAAGTATATAATATAAGTAATATATTAGTATATTAGTATAATTTAACTTACATTTTCGTACAAAACCAGGAATTTGTTGATGACTGCTCCCATTTGAGCCGTTGTTTCCCACCTCCAGCGAATTTAGGTGAATGTCGACATAGCCGAAATAATTATCTTCATTTTTACAGCGAACCTCGACATTGCCCAGTTGAGCCTCATTCCGGTGATTGGAAAGAAGTGCTTCAAATTTGTCTCGCAGGTCACTCTCCTTCACTGCTGGTGCCAAATTTCCAATAAATAAACGGGTCTTCATTTTTCCTCCTTTATTAGTTCAACTATAATTATAATTTACATAACGAAATAAATGTTGATTACAATCAAAACACTTTCTCTGTCTTATAAAAACTATAAAAACTGTTTTGAATTGGATTTGGATTGGACTGGGTGCTTTTACTTTTTATGTTTTAGTCTTTTGCAAAATGCAAATGTAAGTGCACGTGTATAAAAGCAAAAACATCGCAAGTTCTGCGATGTCCCTGTTCAAATTTGCTTCCCGCCTAACTTTTCACTTGTACAATTGAAAACGGGCCATAATGACATTTCTGTTGTCGTGTTCAACTATCCTGGCCGAAACCAAGCTTAAACTTTAGTGAGTCACAAGCTCACAAACAAATCATTATCAAAAACCTTTGATAATCTAATTAATGATTAGTAAACTTTTCATTACTTATTAATCAAATAAAAAGGAACTGCTGGAGGATGGAATTTACCGTTACACGAACACTCGAAGTAGAAAACTCGTAGTACGAACATTCGTAGTAGCAAACTCGAAGCTACGACTACTCGAAGCAGTGAAAACTCGTAGCAGCGAAAACTCGAAGCAGCGAACA
>VYYJ01003612.1:0-16030 GCA_021029165.1 Cyphoderus albinus
ATATAATAATCCTCTACACAATGCCAAAAAGTTTGAAAGGGTACATTACGAAGTAGAAAAAGTAAAATCATGATTATTACTTGGAGACTGCGACTGGCCTTATTTAATGTTTAACTTTCTTTTAATATTAATAAATATATTAGTGGTAGTCATTACACTTCAACGATGTATATTTACGGAATGGACGTGCACAATATACTCACACAAGAGAAGAGTACCTAATCCTGGAAGTATAATTGAGTCAGTGTGTCTAGTAACTCAGACGTCATTTATGGCTAACTTTAACAAAAATAAAAACTGCATTATTCTATCCAAGTTACATCAAAGATCCCCTCTTTCAGTCTCTTCCCTTTCAAAAACTACTGCATCTGATGTGAAGCCAAATACGTCAAACGGCTATCCTAAGTGTGCATCTAGAAAATGAGTTTCGCATTTATTAAAAAGCTTTGTGTAACGTATTTAATTTTGGCAAAGGAAAAGTTTTTGTACAGTTTTGTTGAGAAAAAAAATTGGTGAGACCTAATACTGAACTAACGTTATTTAAAACCGACAGTGAATGTTACTGTAAGATTTAGTTACAAACTGACTTAGTTAGACATGTGACTGTACTTTTCATCTTGGATGCGAGTCCATAATATCATTTGTATTATTGCATCATTATTATTACAAAGCCAAATACGTCAAACGGCTATCCTAAGTGTGCATCTAGAAAATGAGTTTCGCATTTATTAAAAAGCTTTGTGTAACGTATTTATTTAATTTTGGCAAAGGAATAGTTTTTGTACGATTTTGTTGAAAAAAAATTGGTGAGACCTAATACTGAACTAACGTTATTTAAAACCGACAGTGAATGTTACTGTAAGATTTAGTTTCAAACTGACTTAGTTAGACATGTGACTGTACTTTTCATCTTGGATGCGAGTCCATAATATCATTTGTATTATTGCATCATTATAATTACACATCATCGGAGAAAGAATTTGAGGGTTTTGGATTTTTTATTGTTATTGTGCACATTTTTATTTATACAAATGTAGGTAAACGTTGGTTAGGTTTTTGGTAAAAGTAACTCAAAATGATGTCGTACCGCACTTGTGGGTCTTTCTCTGCACACTGTATATTTCTGTGCCGTCAACTGGAAGAGACCACACGTACATGGTGGAATAAGTGAAGGGAAAGGAGAACATGTCTGACGTACCATCGTCGCGTGGTGTGCGGTAAAGAGCAAAGCCAAAAAGGGGCTGCTTTCCTGGCTCACATTGGTTAGTATGTAACACTCGCAAATGTAGCAGCTTATGCAGTGAAAGCTGGCTAATGCAATAAGATATTTGGAAAGCATTTTCGCTCTTGATGTTTACACTGCCTGCCTAAATTCCTCGACTTTCTTTCTACTCACGAAAAGGTACCTAATAAGCCCGGTAAAGACCACTCTCTCCCTCAAGTCTCAAGTCAAGTCAACAGCATGCATAATGTATCCGTTAGACATGGGAAATGAAGATGAATAAAAAAGAGGAAAAACTTTGCTGTGTTTGTGTTCCAAATTACAACTTCTATTTTGACTACTACTCCTGCTGCTTCTACAAAACTTCAACAAGAAAAACCACGTACCTGCATAAAATAAATAAATACTGCTAAGAATTAGTGCTTTATGGAAGGAATAGATCTTTCTGTATTTATGCACATACTTAGAAATGTTTGCCTATGGTTTCTCCAACCTTTTCTCGAGATTATCTCGAGTCTTATGACCACCCTATGAGAAGGCACAAAATGTGCTCCCTTTTGCTTTCTATCTTTCCTAACTTAACCCGACAGTCACTTTTCCGACTTGTTGGTCGCTAGCTTTGGTCTGTGGAGTACTGTGTAGTGGATTCACTGGGATGAAACTAATGAAATAATACATTTAAGAAAAAGTTTGCAACACACTTTGCTTCTTGAAGAAATGAGCAAAAAGGAGAAAAACTTCAATAGTACGTATTACAACTTATTAAATGAAGGAGAACAAAAGTTCACTCAACTAACTGCGTACTTCTGAGATGTGTAGATAATGTAAAATAATATGTATACCTAGGTGACACCACAAAGGATTTTAGGGCAACTCGTAAACTAAAAATGAAATCTTTCATGTGAATATTATTGCTGTTCGCATTCACATTGTTATGCACCGATCATGTGATGGCAATGGCAGTGCAGTAAATGAATCCAAACTAATTAGGCATATGTCACTGTTGTCCCCGGTTAATCAATAGTTATTAATACTTTAATCATAAATAATAAGAACAGTGGATTCATAACGAGATAGGGATACGTAAATCATTGGGGTAGCGAAATGAAAAACTATGCATTATTTTTTATAGCGGAACGTTATTCAATGAATGAATGGTTCACTGACGCTGGAATATTAACAAAGGAAAGCGATAAAAAATAATATGCACACGAAAATAACTTACCATTGCAATTAGGAAGCCAATGAGGCATGCTTTCATGGCTGGTTTCAAATTCTCTCCCATTGTCAAGCTGTAGGAGTTCTGTTCCTTGTCAATGAATCCAAGTATAGAGCCATCATTATGTTTCACCTGCACCCGGTTCCAATGGAGGGCACCGTCATGACATGAGATCATCCAGCGGAGTAATAACAATAATAGCACGGTCATAATTAGAAACCGCATAATTGCAATTTGTGTGTTTTTATCAGAAGAAAGGCGTGTCAGGATTTTCCACAGAATGGCACCGAATGAAAATCAAACAGAAAGAGAATTTCAGTGTTTGTTGTATGATAATAAAAAGTTACAGTCGTCAATAAGATGCGAGTGCAAATTTGTCAGTTTGCAAAAGTAGAGAAAGAATGGGAGGCGAAATTGCATGAATAGAATAGAAACAAGTACAAATGGATTTTGTTAACTTTTGGACAGACTAATGCCTTTTCTCCTGGTAGTTGAGAAGCTAATAATTTTCCAGAGAAAATAAAAAGTGCAAATTATCCGTGTAGTTTCGTGTTGTAAGCACGAAAGCGGTAATAACAGAAACGGAAAAGCACGCTAACTTCTATCTCTGTGACCTGACATCGCTTTGAAGAAAAAAAACACAGTCTATAGTTGTACGTGAATATCATTGTAACTACCAATATATCATTCGCTAAAAGTGCTTAAAAATTAAATGGACCAGCATATCTTGGCGAGTAAAGCGAGTTGAATAGATAAAAAATAAAAGTCGACTCCACTCATCTTTTCTCTACTTTGGGGTTTCAATGGTTTGACTTAACGTACCATTAATTCTGCCCTGTTTTTCCATCTTCCTTTTGTGAACACACTGAAAGGGTGAATGCTGTCTAGCTGGGGTACTGTTTCATACGTCGCCTCTGGGCAGCAGCAACAGCTTACGCAACACTCTTTGTCCTTAAAAATTATACAGAGAGGCTCTTCCGGTTTTAGCTTGAAACTCGCTGTCATTGCGGCAAATCGGAGTGTCTGCATCATAAATGTGTAGGAAACAACTTTTTTTAAAATTATTGTTACATAATAGAAAATATTTTATTATTGAGAGCTATAAATAAATTATAATCTGGTTTTGGAATTTGAGCGAAAGTCAAATGATACGGGAATGGGTAGAAAGTTTCACCCTGGATTCTGTTGTGAAAATGTACATATATACAGTGTAAAGATTCATTAAAGGATAAAAAGGTTTCCTCTTTGAGTACCTACTCCTACATAATTAATATTATTCTTTAACTGAATCGTAATAATGACGAGACGGATGTTATACAAAGACATTGAATATTCACAGATGTGTGTGGTGTTATACCCACAACTATTGTAGTTAATCTGTTAATTAAATGTTATGTGTCTGAGTAAATACAAGGTAATTTTCTCTCTACTTGCCTAAAATGAAAGGGAACAAGTTTGACTTTAAAATATATAAAATTAAAGTAAGCTTCTTTCCAGTTTCGTAAGCGTGGTCTGAAAAGCTTAATCTTGTCATTAAGTAAACTTTGTCCAATTTAATAAAGTAGAGTAGACATGTTCCAGGCTTTTATACAGTGATCGTAATTAATGCGCATCAAGCACCACTTTTCGGTGACAGGGAAGTAGGTAAATAGAGTAAACAGTAGGTGGGAGGGGATCATGGAACCAGCAATTTTCATTAAAGATGCAAGATGTAAAATAATAATAACAATGCTAATGACAAGGAGTAAAACAAGAAAACGAAATTAATGCTTTTCAAACAGACCTGACAACAAGAAATTGTTCGACTCCTTCCAAATTCCAATTTTAATACGCCTCGTTGATTTCTGTCATGCACTAGAATAACTTTCTGCTGCTGCTTAAAATATCTTGACCAGATGCTTCCATTGGTTTCCCCTAGAACTGTCTCGAACAGGCATCCTTGACTCTCATCGGACACTTTATAATAGCAGGGAACGGCTACAAACACAATAACAGAACATACAAAGACTTCCGCCCACAAGTACCAACTGTCGTTATTATTTAAATAAACTGCCTGGATGAAAGCGGAGAAGAGATCGTAAAGATAATACATAAAAGCAAAATACGAAATAAAACTATGCTCTTCTTTCCTTAGTATCTCGCGGAATGCGATTTTTGGGACAGTGGAATTATTTCCGAAAGGAACCTTCTAATCTTCCCCTTTTCTAATTACTTTCTTCAATGGCGTAGTAGCCATCTAAAGGTTCCTTGTTCCTCCCATTTTGTCCCGAATACAAATATTCTAGTTTACATGAATTTACTCCCACGCAAAATTTACATAGAGACCCATTCTCTCCGGCATTAAAAGATAAACTAGTGATAACAGTGCGATTGTTATTATATGCAATCCTCTGGAATCTTGAGCATACAAAAAGTAATTGACTCTGTTTTTATTATTTCTTGTATCTGGAGACGTAAAAAGGTTAATGTTTGGACCTAATGGAAAATGCCACTTACTGTCATCTGTAAGCTGAACGAAGACCTTGCGAACGTTCTTCAATATCTCTAGGTCTTTCTCGCACGACGGGGCCAACTTCGGACTCAGTTGTTGGTTTTGATGGGAAAACTCGTGCTGTTTGTGCTCATCTAGCACTTGTTCTTGGCAAGGGAGAAGAATGTTGACTGAACTACTATGACTATTGTTTCTACTGCTGTTTGTTGTTTGGCCATTGCAAGTAATCTCTTTACTTTCACTTTTACTCACTAATGCATCTCCTGTTAGTTTCGCCACTCGGGCTTCTTCCTGAGCTAATGTCATATCAACATCAATTTCCACATGACTACTGATATTACCGCTACTTTTGACTTCGCAGCCCTCATTTTTTCCATTTGCGACTTCATTGTTGCTGTTTGAAGTGGCGATTGCGGTGGAAGGAGTTACACCAGACGACGACATTCCTACCGAGTTTGAATTCTTCGTGACAATGTTCGCAACGGAAGAAGCAGCAGCGGTGGCGGCACTTTTTAGACGATTTTTGTTCTGATCTTCTAAAAGTGCTACCATTCCAGTAGGTACTTTCATGTCTCATTGGGACTCCTTTTTGGAACTCGTCAACTGATTTACTACTCACATTTCTGTAAAAATCCGTAGCCATTGTCATACCATTCTTGGTACTTTCTTTCTGAATGAGAGTATTTTGAAAGTAAGCTTCTGGGTCGCCTCCGAGAATCCTCAGTTTGACCTCATTGAAATCTATAAAGAAAAAAAGTAACGGTGGGATGAGTACTACTTGCAAGAATTACATTATATAAAGTAAAATACACACATTGCAGCGCACGAACGAAAAAAGCTGGTTCACGGAAAAGCTGCATGCGTTAAAGGAAGAAGTAAAACAAGTGCACATGAAAGCATATCATTTGAATTATTGTTCCAACACATTACAGTCGACGACATTCCCCCCGTTCTGTTAGTTCCTGACCGAAAATGTCATCATGCCTCAACAAGTTTATATCAAGATGAACGAGTAGAAAGGAGGCCAGGAGTCGCCATTATTTTTAGAATTATTATTAGAACTATGCAGTTATATATTATTTTAGCAATGCAATCTAGCCATTTCTACAATCCATGAAAAAACGGTGATGGCATCCAGCCACTAGATAGGGATAACACGCAAAAAGTTTTTCAGCTTACAGTATTTTGTTTCACTTTTTTGTCACCGAAGTGAAAACAAAAACATGTAACGGTAATTGTAGAACATGTTTATTTAACATTTTCAAGTGCTAAGGCATGCTTTTATAGTTCTTTAGCCTTTTCCATCATGTCTCATTGAATATGACAAAAGCATATTACTACAGCTTAACGTTCATTTCACTATATTTATGGTCAGTCAGTATTCATCGAGTCTGCATGTGTACACCGTTGAAAGCTGTTGGAAGTTGGAACCAATGACATCGTCATGAAAATGCTTTCCTTTTTAAGGAAAAGAAAAAGCCATTCCTTCATCGATTTTAACTCGTCTTCTCAAAGTAGTCTGCCTCTTCTGCGTAATATATGTAAGAAACAATGGAAGTCAGCACGGCTACCTATCTTAAATGCGAAACCATTACAGAAGAAAGGCAGGCAGAGGAACGGCAAGACAATGTTACACATTTTCACCGATGATGTGAGTGAGCCTCTTGTATTCTTCTTTCTTTTACTTGAGGGAAGAACAAAATGCTACCAAGGGATATCATGCATGACTCCATTATGCCCTGTTTGCATAATATCGTAATCGTTTCGTCGTCGTACTTTCTTCCCTCGCATACTTTCAAGAGAAAAACTCGGTCTGGATTCGAGTGGGTTAGCACACTAGATGAACATTGCAGAGTGAGTCACACATTAGGAAGTACTTTCCCGGTTTTTATAATGTAATTCGTTGTGCATTTTATTTTTCATATAGACCACTACGGCATGACCATAATATAACGGATGCTCAGGGCTTAGTCCTTCATTTGCATACTCACTGATTCGCTGGAGCATGACAAGAAGAAAAGAAAGGGGTACTAAATTCATATTATGGCATGCATTGCCAAATTTTGATTTGCATAGTTGCTTCTAGGTATATAATGTATATTCTGGTGACTGGCTATACTTCACTAATATAATACAGTAGGCTTACAAGTTTTTGCACGTTACTTAATTATTACCAGATAAATATTGTATGAGGTTTTATGTAGGAAATTATGAACTTGCCCCATCGGAAATTTGAATTTATGTAGCTAGTAGATAGAGCGTACATGCATTTTTTATGGTAATCTCAGATGCCTAGCTGTACTTGGTTCAACTTAACATAATCGAAAACAATTTCATTTTACTTAACTACAAAATTATTTTACAGACACGACAAAAATCAGACGCTGTATGATTGTTAAAGGGGGAATTTTCCCCTTTAATGAGAATCTTAAAAGAGATAAGGTGACTTCCCTTGTGTGTCATTGTAAAGATGTGTAATAATAATAATATCAACACTACTACCACAAGAATAGAAAGTTTAGTGAACCAGGATTAGACAAACTTCTCACTTAAAGTCAGAAGGGTACCATTACAGCTAGTTGCACATGCATGCACTCATTTGCCACATTTGCCACATCTTAAACACTTTTTGAATAAGAAGACTTTTGAATATAAGTCTGAAGAAAACACAATATCACCATCATATCTATTTTGTACCTACAGATTGAATGAGCTTCGAAAACAATTAATAACGACTAACCGCCAAATTTCTTTTGCAATTTTACAGAAACCTATTATTATTTCCACCATTTTTATCTGATAGTGCTAACATTATTTGACACCTGATAACATCTACTCTCCTTTATCTAGTTTCGCGTTCAATATTACAAAGCCTTTCTACCTTTGTCTGCTCAATGGAGGATATTAAAACGCCATTAAAGCAGACCACTGCAACTTTTTATGAAAACAAGTAAGCCTATGACAGCTTTCCTTTGTTAAAGTAATACTAACCCGATTGCATTCTTTTTATTCCTGAGAATGGAAATTGGCATGATTTTGTTCAAGTATCTTTTTGCTGATACACCATCCTCTCAGACAATGACTTTTTTATCGCGCATGAATAGCTGCTATTGACATGAGTCTAAGACAGTGTAAGAGCCAGCGCCTAAGATAGTACTTGACGGGCCCTCGTCGTTCATCTGTTTTCTTAGCAGTGAGAATGAGATGAGGAGGCGGAGTGGTGCAGTTAACTAATATTTGCTGTCATATCATAAAGAAGCAAAATCTTATAAAGAGAACGAAGACTCGTACATTCCAGAAATGCATGGAAAGAAGTCAAATGCCATTATTATTATATTATGATAGGATCGCAATATGTGTGTGATCTTTCTAAAAGTATTCTCTTACAGCTTCATCAAAAATCGATAGATAAGTAGTGGCACATCTTGAACCCCTTTTTTATTATCTTCCTCCTCCTCCCTTTTTTCAGACTGGAGACTAATGTTAAAAGTTGGCTTGTTCTACACATCATACTAGTCTTTGCTCCTTACCAGGAATGTTTGTTCGCGTACTATCATCACCCATCCTATTTCCCAAAGTTAATACCCCTTGCTTCCCAGAGAACCTATTTAGAGTGCTCCTATAAAAAAATAAGTACAATGTGATGATAATCATTCCCTATTGTCATTGCCCCGATAGTACCGCTATGCCAAGGGTAAGAGCAAACACGTGATTGTAATATTTAAAGTGGATAAGAGCTTATATAATGTGAAATTACATTCTCGAATGAAGACAGGATCGAGAGTCGTGAGATGATAATATTCGTATTACAAGCACATAATTCCTTTCTCTTGGAATACTTGGCATCTACACGGGAGTTAATAAAAGCGCATATGGCTCGTTCTCGTTTGATTGAAATATTACCAGTGTAAAAAATAATACAATCCCCAATCATCCCAATCCCCTTTCATTGAATAATCCAGTCAAGAAACAAAAGTTATACGTTATAAGTCTGATTGAAAAAATCATGACAGGCGTGATTGTAAGATTTACAAAAATGTCCAAGGTTAAGCCGGAACCCTTCTAATTTCAGTTTATCTACCTTGGGTTTTATAGACATTCAAGGACACATGACACAGGTTTATGGATGAATAAGCACTGTAATGAGCCTTTCAACTCAAACATTTTTCTTTTGAATTATTGACAATTTAAGTTTTACCCTTCTTGTTGATTTTGCGATGCTCTGGAGATTTTAAGTGAAAGTAGAGCAGATTTTTTAAAAAGTTTCTCGTCTAAAGTCAAGATGAAGTTAACTTTCCCGTCAACATGAATTATGCAAATATATTTCCCTTCAATAAATGTTCAATCAACTTGACGCTGAAGCAGTGCGCTCATTATGAATCTTACACACAAGCCCATCCGTCATATTAACTCAAGCTGAAAATGATTTTTTCACAAAGCAGGGTGATAGCAATTACGAAAGGACTTACTGACTCCTTACAAAAACGAGGACACAACTTCAAAGGACAATGTTCATCTGGCACACTTCGTTTTTGTCAAGAGTGCCAGTATAATACCACATACCTACATATCATCACAGTCATTTATCAAATTATTATATTCCTCTAGAGTATACATTAATATGCACGAACTAATGGAATAAAGAAATAAACGCGGCGGGTGAAGCGTTGAAAAGTGTATGCACAAAGGCGGAAAAGCTTGTTAGCTGTATAAAGAATAACAAATAAGCTGAAGAGATAAGACTTTACTACTTTTCTCTTTCCCCTTTGCGATGCATGTAATAGAATTTTTCTTACCGGGAGGGTCGGATGGTCGTGGGGACTCCATAATTTTACGGCTTGCTCTTCTTTCGTTTTTTTACTATCTTTTTCCTTGTAAATCTCTACTTACGCTTGGGTAAACAGACACCCTTTTCCCTTTTTACTGCCGCACAGGAACGACTACTTCTCTTTAACGAAACTCACCCGCTTTGAACAAGCGGTCTTTGGAAACATTTTCATGCTGGACGGACAAACAAACCCCTTTCATGATCCTATCGTTTTCCAAAATTACGAATTTCGACCATCAATGATTTGAGATTAATGATATCACGGAGCCAGCAAGGATTTATTTGGTACACAATAAACAATTTCTCTGTTGCTAACTGCTCAACAATCTCAAAGGATTCGTCTCCTGNCACGGAGCCAGCAAGGATTTATTTGGTACACAATAAACAATTTCTCTGTTGCTAACTGCTCAACAATCTCAAAGGATTCGTCTCCTGCACAAAGGAAGGAACTACATATGTGCACAAGGTTTGTTCTTTGTTGGGTTCAAAGTACATTACACGATTATCATCACTTGGTAAGTGAGTAAGAACAGGAAAATGCGGCAGTTTTTTATGCTCGTTTCAAATTGCGAAGTAGTGAGTAATGCACTTTCCTTTATTCACAGATAGATAAAAGGTTGGTAGTCAGACAGTCAGATTTCGTCGGTCTTCTTGTTTAAGGAAAATTGTTTATGACTATACTACATTGGTATTTCTGTTGTTATGAAATATGAAGGAGATTGGCTCCTGCAGAGATGAAGAGAAGCTTTGGGAATGATTGAAAAATTGACCAGGCAAGTTAAGAACTGTGTGATGTTGGGAGGCACACTTTCTACCTTCGTCTTTGCCAGCGATGTCCTTTGTGCTTTTCTGTCAAAAAAGCTGCAGTATGTGTCGAAGTCACTTTGGCCAATCTTTATGATGAGGACGATAATGATAAAAGTGATACAGGCGGTTATGCTATCCAGTTTTGTACTGTCCGTCAAGTAAGTAGTCACTAACCAGACCGTTATAGTTATAATGAATTGTGAGAAGTCAAATGTTAGAAAAGTGGTACAAAGGCACACTTTCTATTTGCAGAGCTGGGCGACAGAAGAAGCGGGGAAATGTTGAAGTGAGCCTTGAGACACTGCTGATGCTCCTCTACTCATTGCTCACGGACCAACTCGTCTGACTTGCTTTGCTCGTTCTCCTTTTTCTTGAACAAGGACTAGGAAAAGGCAAAAAAGATATACTCGCTTGGTCTTGCAACTGACTGACTGAACGGGAAAACAGATGTATGCTGGATACATATAAGGAGAAAATTGTAGTCAAGAGAGAGAAAGTGGCGTACAAGGTCCATGGAACCTGGCACGGAAGGAAGAGAAAATGTGCTTGCTTGCTTGCTTACTCATTCTCTCACTCCAAGCGAATCGCTCTCTTGCACAAAAAGGGTTTGGGACGGAGGAGAGATGGGATGAAGCAATGACAAAGTTACAATGTTCTTCTGCTCTTTTACAAAGTCTAGCGCGTTACTACTACCACTCCAACTTCCTAACACACATTTGTGAATATTTCGACTACGTTTTAGAGCTCCATCACTGCTATCGTCGTTATTTCTTTTGACTCAACATCCTTGAATGTATGTATTGCTTTGCCATTGTAAAAGCAATACCAGTGATTTGTTAAGAAATCTGTATACAAAATGCATGCAATGAATCCACCTCTCCGCATGTTTGTTTTCTAGTGCCTTGAAAGGGTTTAAAATGGTTTTAAAAACCTAACTTTTTTCAAGCAACTAGAGGTAAAAGTAGTTCAATAGAAAAGTAGAACAGGGATGAATTTTCCGGAATTTCAAAGCATCTGCACTTTTCTCTGTAGAACTAACAACGATGATGCTCACCGTGAAGTAACCGTTTACTTAATCATTTAAATAGATAATGGAAAAAGAAACATAAAGGGAAAAGGAACACGTATATTCACTTACACAATCAGCTAAACTTAGCTCCTTTTTAAAAAACCTTCATTACTCGGCATACTTGCTTTATATTCCGTATGAGTTTCATTTCATCATGGTAAACATGCTAAGTGAAAATCCAAAGAAGTGAGTAATTTTCACGTGTGCATAACCCGCTTACTTGAAAATGAGATTGCATAATTAGGACATCCTTAGCCCAGCGAGAACAAATGCAGCCTTGCTATTGCTTACTCATACAATGGTCATCATCACGTTTTCATTAAACCTAGTCTATTCAATGCAGTAAGGGAAGCTTACGTCGAGAGTTGATGTATGCACATGAATCATGTGACATGATTAAAAAAGTAATATCATTTAGTTATAAAGAACGTATTTCTGTGTTTTTGAAGTTCAAATTCAGGACGTAGTTTAGGTGAGTTTCATGTCCGTCCCAGAAAAGTCGGGTTTCGTTCAATGGTAGAATCAAAATGGAGCATAGGTAAGTGGTGGTACCTTCTTAGTAGCGAGCAAGCTGGAAAAGAAAGAATTTAGTTGTTTTATACGTTTATTACGGTTGTATTTTTATGCAATAGGCTTTCTCTGTAGACCGCTTTTACTGCTGCTTGCTGATACTATCATGCTTTTGATGGTGTGTGTGTTTTGGTGTGATGGCACAGCAAAGGAAGTCTATGGCCTGCTCTATGAATAAGTAGAGATGTCATTGTGTACCTAAACCTATATATCTTTGCGTGCGAAGCCTGAGAAAAATGTGAATATCAGTTCCAAATATATGCGAATTAAGCTACCCACATGGCTGATTGTAGTAAGCACAAATTGTAAGTTCCTCGAGTTCCTCCTTTGATTCAAATGCATGTAAGCTGAAAACAAAGTATATAATGTTTCCATTCCATTCTTTACATATACCGTTATACACCTCTTTTGATATACCAATATCTAGGTTATGGTAATTTCTTGGGTAGCTGATATGTTGTTTTATAAAAAGTGGAATAAAGAATGTATGTGGTTGAGGATATATTTATAAAGTAACAAACAATGGGGAAGCTCACTTTTCGAGGGTACACGTTGGCTGTCAAGAGACAAGTGCTTGTTCAATGGCTTACAAATTACTGATTCAAATGCATGTAAAAAGTAGATGGAGACGAGAAAACTGCTGGAGGTTGAGGAAAATTGGGGAAAGTTGAGAAGAATCTGTGACTTCAAAAAATGGGAAAAGAAGCTAAGAAGGAAACATGTTTGGTGTCACGCTATCGATAAAGTTTGAGCGTAAAGAAGTACGGTAAAACTCCAGATCAATATACATATTTTATTGTGTGCAGCACTAAAGAAAACGGATGTACACTAGATTATATCTATGACATTTCCAATTCGACATGCTTACATTGTATTGTTATTGTTTTTATTATAACGTTCGGCCAATAAAATATAGATGTTTTATATAGAAAGACTAATGGTAGCTGTGGCTATATAACTGCATGAGGGAGTGAAAGAGGTGTGTACAAAGAGCGGAAGATAAAGAAAATCAGAATTCTTACTGGCATACGATCAAATGTATTTTATTATTATGAAGCTGAAAGAAACATAAAATAAGGAGAAAATTGCTTGCAAAGGTTGTAGGCTAAGTATAAAGTACACTGTCTAAACCTTTTCTGTTTTTAAGTAATTACATAAATGTACAACACTGCAATTACTATTACGTTACAGCATTATTCCGTTTCCAGTACTGCCTCAAGTAGAAAACGTATTTTGGTTTTCATTACTTTCGTTTCAACAACTGACGAAGCTGCCTTTTATGCCTTCTTCAATAACCACCGTGTGGTATCCTGACAAAAAGCCCCCAAAATGTGTTCATTTCCATAATTGCGCAGAGCATGAATTTTGATACTCCTATGCATAAAAAGTATTTTGAACGTAACAAAGTAAAATTCAAATAAAGCAATTTATATTAAGCTCTAATTAACTTTAAATGAATGGTATTGAGTTTTGGAATGTCGTCGAAGATTATGTTTGTGGTACCGTTAATGACTATATTAGTAATTGATTGAAATTATTGTAATACCAGTGAACGCGGCCAACGCTGAGCGATGTTAGTAGTAAACGTGATTTAAAATCCAAAAGCTAAACTTGTTTTGTTTTGTATTCCCATCGTACAGAATTTCTTGATTTTATAAATTGATGTAGATTTCATATTTTTCTATGTTATTTTATTAATTTCCATACATTAGACAGACACAGTTCGGTAATCACTCGCTCCAGTCGTGCTGCGTTGTATGCCATGCAGCACAAAGTTGACATTATATTGACTTTGTTATTTCCATAAATAATTTTTATTATTAAATGATATGCAAAATTACAACAAGGTTTACAGTTTTTTGTAATTTTGGAAATTAAGCATTTGGGGGGTTTCTGTCTGGGCTTTTGTCGGGGTGGCAAACGTAATGGAATCAAATCGTGTTGGGATTCCATGAACCTTGTGGCCCTGGAGAGAATGCAAGGATGAATCATGATATCAGCATCATCGTTTTCTCTTTCTTTTTTTTTCATTCTCATCAACTTTTCCCTTCTTGTTATCATCTGTCTGATACACGTATATTTCTACATAACGCTGCTAACTATAATAATCTGCGAAAGCTATCATTGGTCTGCGTTGCAATATACTTGCATTACATTGCTGCCTTTGCTCCACTCCATATTTTGTTATTAAATGTGCTGGTAGAAAAGAACAAAAGCAAAACAAGAAAAATATGCCGTAAAATCTCTCACAAAAAATAAATCAGAAGCAAAATTTGACGGCAAGACTTGTGCCGGACTCCTGTTGTTGGCATGATATGTGTGTATCGGTGTACTACTCAATGTGAGCTGCAAGTGTTTCGTTTTTCTCCGACTTCTCATTTATTTGCTTTGTTACAGATGATGAGGACCGTGTGGGCGATGATGATGATCCCTGTTCTGCTGGGCTGCTACTACTGTTTTATTTGTTCGGATTTTTGTATGTGTTTCGCAGAAAAGGCAGTAGGGATAATGCAATGATGTGATTGCCCGTAGGTTTATGGCGTAAGATTCAGAAACAAAAAGGTTTTTGTTCGTAGGAGTTAATAAATAAAGCGTTCTATGATATATTGTAATATCTTGCTCATTCTTTCTTTCTATTCTACGGTAGTTAGAGTCATTTCCTTTGAGATTTGAACAAAAACGTTGTTATGTACTTACACTACACTGCTACAACGACGCAGTTAAATTAACAGCAAAGACAAACATAACATGTATGGTAATACTATGATTCAACGCGAGTAAATCATAATACTGTTTATATCATGAAAAGTGAAAAGTAAATAATACGTGAAGCTTTTGTGGTGGAATATATTTACTACGGTCTGTAAAATAACAATTATTGCTTTGTTCTGAGAAACCTTTGAAAAAATATCTGCTATCATCATTCACTCATTCGACTCCAGGTGTTCGATTTATTTTAGGGTAGTTAGCCAATGGAATTGATAAAGCGTTTTGTATGCCCATCGCTTAATCAATGTATACATTACTCGTGCTGCGAAGTGTCCTAAAATGATCGCTCGTAATAATGTGGTTTTCAAGTATTCAAGTAATTTCAAGTATTTTTGGCAGGAATTGGTTGAGAGGTATTGAGCAACCAATGTAGAAAGTTCAAAGAGAATCCGTTTACGTCAGAGATAGACCAATTGGCATATCATCGAACAACAGCCCTTTTGGAACATTCAATGAGCATTAGATTGGAGGAGTAAGTATTACATGAGGCACACTTCCAGCAGTAAACGTATCCGGAAAAGATTTATTGGTCTAGGTGGCTTGGTTAAAAGAATAGAAAAGTAGTGAAAGTATCTCGACACCTTAATAGGATAAAAAAAAGTAAGGATGAGTGGAATGGAAATGGAATCAAACCATTCCCGGCTCTCTAGTCATTTTGCATGAACTCATTTCTGGCTGGTGTATTTATTTTTACTCGTCTCTTTCTAATTGACGTTTATGTGCTTCAACCTTTAATTATATTTATGAACTTTCACTCAATGGAATAAAGCAATATATACGAAAGGAATGAAAGGAAGCAAAACAAACACAAAGAAAATCACGTTCCTTCTAACTACGTGATACAGATTTTTCAAGGATTTCGGAATCTTGTCGAGGAAAAAAGATTATTTCGTGTTTTACATCACATCATCAGCATTGAAAGGAGTAAAAATTCGCCATCGGCATCGAGATTGACGTTGCGAACTAGTTTCAAGTGTGTTAACGAGTGCTATTGACTTGTTTCTCGTTCACAATATCTCAAATTGTAGGTTTTTTTTTTTTTTTTTTTTTTTTTA
>VYYJ01003613.1:0-16029 GCA_021029165.1 Cyphoderus albinus
GAAAAGTCAAAGCAAAAAGTAATTTAAATTATTTAAGCAAAACAAGAAAGCAAATTAGAAATTTAGGAAACTGACAAAATGGTCAATAAATCTTGCGCTTACTCTTAAAGCTTGTTATTGTAAATATACTCTAATTGCAATTAAAGTCTTATTAATAATTACGAATGTGAAACTTGTGTAAAAATAATCATTTTACTGAAAAAACTATACCATAAGACCACAATACAAATGGGCTTTCCTATTTTTGGAGTAAATGCTATTTTTAGTTGAGTAAATATTTCCACATTTTGCTCACGGACTAGTTATTGATACGTTAAGACAAGGAAAGTGCTCGTTTACACAGTTTGCAAAGAAGCAAAAAGGTGTTGAGAAAAACTTGTTATGGTTTTCTAAGAAAGTTGATGATGGGAACCTTAAATGGCAGCTCAAAGTTTGATAAATTAGCATCAGGCCGAATTGCGAGAAAATCTGGAGCTGGCGAAGAGGGGGAGGGGTAGCAGAAAGTGAGGTAGGCAGAAGAAGAAGCAATGGAAGTGGAAGTATGGGAAGAATTGTTTCTAGTAGAAGAAGACGCCAAAAATACCTCTTCTCTCTTCCGCTGTTTCACCACGAGCTCCGCCCTCACGTCCAGCTCCCCTTTGCCCGAACTTTTTCTTTTCGACTGGATGGAATGCTTGAGACCTTCTTTGATCAACTTGGTTCTCATGAGCTCCACCGAGGTAGGTTGACACATGGAGGGCGCCATGGACATGGAAGGCAGCGTGCCTGTTGAGGTCGACGTGTGAGAGCTGAGAACTGCTCCATAAGTGTTTGTGACTAATGAGGAGGAGCTGTTCGCACTCGAGAGGGGAGTTTCCAGAGTGGCGAACACTTTCTTCTCTTGCTCCTCCGGTGTTCCAGCCAAGCTTTCCGAGCAAGGTGGGAAAGTCGAGGAGGCTCCTAGTGCGGACGAGGTTGACGCAGATGTCGAGGGTGTCTCAAAGAACGGATTAATATTCAGCAGGGAATTGAGTATATCGGGGGTGTTGAGTGAGATTGGGGTGACGCCGCCACCACCGTTGCCGCCACCTCCACCCCCACCTGTGGGAGGACCGCTTGGGGTCACCAAGTCTGACTGACCCGCGTGCTTCCTCGCCGCTTCAATGTTGAGACGTTGCATCGTACTGTAAAAAAACAAAAAATTGTCACTGTTTTATTTTAGTTTATTTTTTAAAATACCAAGAAAAAACTCCGGAGTAAACTTACTACGCCATTGTACTTTTTTCAAACGGTTCTACTATGACAGGCAAGATGTATGAACTTCCTCTTACTGCGACAGCGCAAAGCTTTCAACAATACGCAACAAAGTGCACGCGCAACGATAATGTAGTTACATGCTACATGGCTTGAGAGTGAAAGACCATTGTACATCTTCGGGTGGGTGAAACAACAAAATCATAAATCAGATATTTGTTTTATGGGTTTGCCAGCGCTGTCAGGTTGTGGTCTGATAAAAAGGAAGTGCGTTTCCCGTAAAACATAAAATCACAATTTAGACATGGGATGTCTGCCTCAGTAAGAAACATACTGCTCCTCATTGCTGCATGTAATACCAAACTGACTGTTTAGTGTGCTCTTTAGGAGGAAGGCACTTTAAAGACACCAATTCATTGTCATTTCTATACCGCAACGAGTAATAATGCCTCATTTTTTGGATAAACAATGAAATGCAAAGTGGTAGCTCATTAAGTGTTAATTATTAAACTTTACATGCAATCGTTACTGGCTTCATGGAAATCCACCAACTTCCATTTCCACATTTTCAATACTCACTATTTGGTCTGTGTGCATTTTTTTGGTGATTTTTGTGATGATAAATCACAAATGGTACGACATGTCCCTTCTATGTATGTGTTATACATTTGCAAAAGTGAGCAAAAAATGCACATCTGTACCTTTATTGGCAATTTTTTGAAGCAAACACTTGGACGTATATTAATGCGGAATATTTTTTAATTTTATTCTAATGCTGCTGCTGCTTCCTTAAAATATAAACATTTTTACAGTGACATTTGCTACATATTAGCATTCACCTAAAGGACATGGAGATTTTTTGATATAATACAGAATTCGTGAGGAATGGAGACCTATTAAATGGAGATAAAATGTAAAGATAATCTTCATGCATGTAAAATTGGCACCATTCTTTTTGGATTTGAAAATTTAACCAGTTAAAAACATGACGATAATAATAATAACTTGCTTCCCGGATGGCTAGTTTTATACTGCGACAAAATGTTTATCTGTAAGCAAAAATTTAAAAAATGTCCACAACCAACTACTAAAAGTGCGTAATTGAAATGCTGCACGTATGTAACGTAACGTAGTTTTCAAAACTTAAAAATTCCATGCAAGCGCAAGATTGTAAAAATGTGACGTTCCTTTAGTCAGTTTCCCCCAGCATTTTTTTAGCACATTCATAAATATGCTCAACACGACAGCACATTAAAGAATTCTGAGTACTGATACTGCTCCCTAATGCAAATAATCTCACTTTATGGATTACGTGAGTTTTAACAGGTAACATGCATTTAGCCACTTTTACTACTTCAAACTTCAACAATTACCAACTAGACAATATTATGATTATGACACTCTTTTCAACTTCTTTCTTCACGCTTCAGAGAGACCTTCCTATTTCGCAACATCCCCTCCCCAGCGACCAACAATAATATAATATTAATTACAAAATAATGAACGTAATGCGTAGAAGAGCAATAGTATAGTAGTCATCAAGTTTAACACATGTACTTAATAATGCACAAGGTCCAAAAAAAATAAGAGGAGGATGCGAGCATTTAGAATACAACACTGAGAGTCTCAAACCTCCAAATTGTATGTATGTACTTACTTACTACAGCCATCTATTTCTCTTGTCAAACTAATTAACTTTACACTCTCTCAATTAACATAAAAGAAGCAAAAAAAAAAGCCTTCAGTGAATTTTTACACGTGCGTATCCTATAAATTCAAAAGTACAAACAAGTGTACTGCCACAGTCTAAAACCTTATCATCGCCAGCAACAGCGTTATCCAAACTTGAAAAGTATTTTAGATTTTGCATTAATTTTTTTACGCGGCTCTCCACATGTGACATGCTTTACACGGTTTTGCATCCAACTGTTAGAATTAATCGCTTCCTTTACTTGAACTCTTCTCATTTCTTTTCCACATTTGCGCATGGGGTGAGAACATCCGCGAGATAATTTCCTAGAGCCATCAAGAAGATTTTTGCTTTTTGATTGCCTTTTTACAGAATTTATTTCGTTCTTTACCCTCTTATTTCTTCCTTGTAGGAGTCGCATTGTAATTAATTGTGCCAGTGTTCAGTGTGCAGAACCGGTGCAAAGAAACGCATCTTCTTGAGCTCTACTTGATTTTTGAAAATGTTTTACACTGACAACCTGAACGCGTATGTAGCATGTTCTCTTGTCTGCCTGCCTGAGAGAGAATTTATGACCTGAGCAAAAAATGGCTGTGGCTGTGTCTCTCTCTTGCACTTTGCTCTGCTCTGCCTTTAGATGCTTTTAGATCCTATTTTCATTTTTAATTGCAACTAAAAAGTCAAAGAGCCACAGCCACATCCCTGCTACCAGAAACAGCAAAAGCCTATGGCTATGCTGGGGATACTACGAAGAAATTTCTTTCTTACCTTGAATGAGTGAGTATAACTTAAAAATGACAATTTTACTATCACTATTTATTACACTAATGATGGAGTGCGCCCACGACATTTAGCAGTTACCGTTCTGTACGACATGAAGAAATTTTTAATTTTCTCCATATTTGGGAAAGGTTTGCCTCGTAACGTTGTGCTTATTTTGATGGACGAGCGTGGGTAAGTATCTACATAGAGATAGATGGTTTGTCATACATGTTGGGAAAAGTCAATTATTAATATTAGTAGTACATTCCCTAAAAGCTAATTAGGATCTTTCAAAATGAAAACAAATGGCTGAGACTGGCTCCAGTCCTCACTTCACTGTTCGAAGATCTGAGCTGTTTGTCTGTTTCTTTGTGTGTGTGTGGTAACCAAAGAAAAGGTAAATGGGGAAATGAATGGAGTCATTTCGCTACAGAGTAAATTAAAACTAATGGACTGATTCAAAATTCTAGACTGCAGACCTTCCTATATATCACTTATCATTTTACTCTGCTCTGCACGTAGGAGAGCAAAAAATTGTAGCACCTACTACCAACCAGAAAACGTATTTAACGCGATTCTTCATAAGACGCGGTTGTTGCATGCAGTTTTAATGTAAGCACGCACGGACACATGAAAAATGTGACTATAACGAAAAGTGAGACGAAACTATGCAGACTTCTTGCCATAAGATAAATGTGAGACACATGAATTGAGGAGAGTGGCTGAAGACGGATCTGATCTGATGTGTACGGAATATTGAAATAAAGTGCTTCACACCAACACCGCACACATTTACGATTATTCAATTTTGAAAGACGTTAAATGTCAAAAATAGCAAAGTGGTGCGAGGCATACATTATTACGATTACGATTATTTTCACTCTGCTTTACACTATGTCTCTGTTTTTTGTTCACTCAAGATTGCCGTTGTTGTTCCAAAAAAATATTCTGAGTCTTCCTGGACGCCTGTTTTTCACTTGAGCACTTGACATTAACGCCAGTCTGGATTAGTTAGAGAAATCGTTTTTCTGTCTGTTCCTGCACAAGAAGAGAATAATGCTTGATGGAAATGGATGGCATGATTTATAAAAACGATGAAAATTACGATCGCATTCCGTTTATCCTCAATTCGTTACTCTACACTTTTTTGCAAATTATCTTAGACTCTGCTCTATCCAGTCCCATTCATATTGCTACTTAAATTGAAACGATGCAATTTTGACTTCAGGACACAAAGATCATAGGAAGGAGGTAAGGTCTTTTACCATTTAAAGTTGGAATACGTTTCTCTCGTGACTCTGAGAACCTTGGGTGTATAAAGTTTTGTAGGCAGACAGACTAGACTGACAGTGTGAAGCAGCGCTCAGCTCGTTTTACACTTTGAGTTCTTTTTTAGCTACAGTTGGGTGGAATGCAATGCTAACGAATGCCGCTTACCGATAAACGTTTTAGGTCTGGGCCTATTTTAAAATATAGACTTTTAAAGCAAGTTTTATTTCTGTCTGATATTACATAATTCCTGAGATTTTTCATGAGAATGAAATCTTACCCAAAATCCAAATGTCCCATCGATCTTCGGTATGAATTTCTCAATTCGCTTATAATTTCAAATAAGAAAGCACACCATTCCCCACTAATTTGTACAAACTTAACTAAATATTTACAACCGTTTCTGTTCTTCTGCTAATCAATCAATGAGTCACTTAAGTCCTTGACCTAGAATGCATAAACGATTCGCCCTCCAACCTCGAAACATTTATGTACATTCTTATAAAAATTGTCATTATTAAAATGTGGACACTCCAGATTCTTATTGTATTATAAACTAAAACAGCTTTCTTCGTACGCAGGTTATCGTATCTTTCGTATTAAAGTCGTTATTTACTTATAGAGCTTCGATTCAAATTTCATAGAGCTTTTGAATGTCGTTTCAGTTCCAGATTGGTAATTTAACACTTTATTTTTCGCTTTTAATATATTGATACAATGCACATACATTTACTCGATGCACCATGCAATTTTATCCCGACAATCTCACTTTGTAACTTGAAGCACACTTTCCGTCCAGGATTAGTAACAATCAAAATGATAACGCTTTGCTAACACACTTTGTTCTTTTCTCGCCTCTCGTATAAATCCTATGCAAATGCAACACCAGCTTAATTTTGTTATTCCTCGTGATGACTTCTTATGATTCGCAAAACACCTTCACCTCCGCAGCTTGACTTCCAGAAGGCAGAGTAAACAAAGGATGTGCATTGTACCAGGACCAAAATCCTACTGACATCCTTCGATATCATTTGAATATGTGAAATGCACGTGGATTTCCCCTTACTACGCTCCCTTCCCTTTCCTCAGTGTACATAGAAAGAGCGAAGCCCAAGTATTAAATATGCAGAAACACTTTTTTCTGCGGATTGCTTTAATAAGCCAAATGCCTAAAATAACGTGTGTAATGTCGTGGTCTATGATACGAACAAACTGAGAGAATCAACAAGAAATAAAAAAACAACATAAAAGAGTACTGAAACATTAGGCACTGGCACTGGCTGAACTAGTCACAAAATCAACAGACAGGTTGTGTGTTGTTGTGGAACTTGAAGTGAGTGTGAAGCATTTCATCTTGTCTACTGAAAAAAACTTACTTGGCTTTGGCTTCGCATACCCAGTTTTTTTGCAACTAAAAATCCTCTGTATTATACTCGAAGAAGATCATCATATGAAGAAAAAAAATATTCCTCTGTTTGCTACGCTAAACTTTGTACAGCTGCACTTTGAAAAAAAGGAGACAGAGAGAAGTGGAAAAATCACGTCATTTTCCAGGCTTCCCATTGGCTCCGCGTTTTATTACACCCACACTATCTTTTTGCATATACATACAAGCTCATACGCAGGCAGAGCTTTCCTTTTAGGTATTTATCATGTTGAGGTTGTTCATACGCAAAACGTGCAAAATGAACTTAATAGTCGATATTATTAATACACACAGACAATATAACATACGTCAGTGTGGATTATTGCGGTGTTATCTTTTACAAGTTTTTTTTTGCGTGTGCCTACCAAAAGTTGCTTAAAGTGTTTTGCTCTAATGCTCTATGTAGCTCTATGCATATATCTAAGAAGAGCAGAAATGTTGGAATGAAAACCCATTTGCACACATGTAGAGAATAGAGATGTTGATTATTATAAGGATGAAACTGTGTCTGCTGAAATGTTCGCTGTGTGGAACACATGTAGTCACTTTTCAGTCACTTTTCAGTGTCTGCTTAATAATAATATCCTTCGTCTTTTTTTCTCTCCACAACAAATGAATGATGGAGGAATGGAATGGACGAGCAACGAGACAGACCCTTCTTGTATTCTCTTTGACTTACCTTTATGCAGCTATTGTACTTCGAAACCACAGCAGCATCTGCTTCTACAAATTTTAATGGCTTGTTATAATGTACATTAGAGATGAATGACGGTTATCGTGTTATGATCGGTCGCTATCTTTTCGCCAGTCCTCGCAATGCTCTTACAAATTGTTATGGACAAAGTTAGAATGAAACAATGATCATAATTGTAATATAATAACAATGCATAACTCGTAATAAATATGTAATTTGGTTTAGGTGGCTGTGGCTGGCACATCACATCATATCTACTATAGACAGACGAGATTGAGAATGTATATGTTTTTAAACAAATAAAATGCAAGATTCACTCCAATGTGACTGACATAAACCGACACCCCAGTTCTATTTATTTATTATTCCAAATTACTCAATTAGTCAGCCGCTCGCTCTCACTTAGTTTACACATTAAAATACATACGTATGGATATTAGGATGCTTTTTTATTTCTAATTTCATTTTCCATGTAATTTTATTTCTCGTTCCATGTTCGGTCACGTTACGCATCTGTATCTTCATACAATGTAAATTTACACTGTGAGGCTATGGTGTTGACGGTGACGACTTTGGTGATAATGATAATAATGTCATTTTGAATGCTTATGATCTCTGGTATAATTCCTTTTCAAGTTAAAATTTTATTTGATTACATACTTTACAAACATCGCATTTCAATGGAAAGAACTTTCACGAACTTTAATTAAGCGTTTGTGACTCTTAAACACATAATTAAATTACGCATTGCTTTGGAAGGAATTTCATTCAACCAACAAATTTCACTCTGTCATTTTCGTTGAGATACAATTCGGATACCTCGAAGTTGAACGCATGATTATGTATGTAAATCATTCAAAATGTTTAAAAGGTTTCATTAGAAATTATGATTAGTTTTGAAGTGTAATTTTCCGGCTCATGCATTTATTGCTTTGACTGTAGCAGTGAAATGGCTAACTGAGTGTGACTGGGGGAATGGCAGACAGACAGGTTCAAGAGGCTGCACATTAAAAATAGTTGACTCCTTCCAAATGTCAGGAATTTGGCCAAATGGTAAAATGAATAATTAATAATTATCTGTGATAATTTGACAGAAATACGGTATTATAATAGAGATCGAGTAACGTTTAAGTTACATAGTGCCACAAAACTGGAGTGGCTGCGATGCTTAATTTAGGAGACAAATTGAAACTGGAAGCATTTCAGCAGATAAAAGTGAAGCTTGGTGAATATGAGAGCACTTCGTAATTGTCTACTCCACTCGACCGAGCACTCACTTTTGTTTGCCCTCATTGACGTAGATTGTTACAGGAAGACAAAGTTTCCCTCTGTTTACGGTCTAGGAATTGAAGGCGAGCGAGTGAGGGATTTTCACTGCAAGATAATTTCTTATCTTCGCGTGAAATTTGCAAAACAATTTTTTGATTGTTTGAAAACCATAAAGTTTTATTGTATCCCCATTTGAGTACGGTGTTTGTACAGATGATACTAAATGCATTCCTTATAATTTGGAATACTTGTTTACATTACCCTTAGCCAGGTATGCATTCATTTTAGGACACAATTCTCTCTGCTCGTTGTTGCTTGCGTAAAAGTAAAGTTAACTTGTTGCTGGTGCGGCGGAGATCCTGACATTAAAAGAGAGGATGATGAACATTCATGAGAAATGAAATATAAACACGTAGGCCGATTTTTTGTTTGGCACGCTCACCAAGAAAAAAGGTTGGAAGGAGATGCAGAGTTTGGGGAGACGAGATAAATGGGATACAGTCGCTGTCGCAGCTCAGAGTTATAGCGGATGGTTGCCCAATGTATATGACTATGACTTTGTCGTTTCAATCGTGGGATTTATTTGCTTTAGGACTTTGTCCGTGGAAGGATTTTTTCAAGGCANATATGACTATGACTTTGTCGTTTCAATCGTGGGATTTATTTGCTTTAGGACTTTGTCCGTGGAAGGATTTTTTCAAGGCAAAATTGTGTGTGCGTAAAATGCTGTGCGAACTGCATTTACTCTGATGATGAAAAGTATGTACATACAATGTAATCTCTTGTTGTGTGTGAGTGAGTTGGGAAGCTTGAGACAGTCAAAGTTAAGTTGGGCTTTACTTCAGAGCATGTCTCACATAGTTTCGAAGGAATTCCGTCGTGTTGCAAGTTACATCTTTCTAATAATAGGTATTAAACCTTCCTGATCCAACACTCGATACTCGATCTAGCTGTGCTAAAACCGCTTTTGCCCGCGTTTCGCAAAAATAGCAGATTCTTTTTTTATTCACATGAAATTCGATCGCAGTGCCTACTTATATTTATAATAATAAACTAGTGTAAAAAGGATTATCGGAAGGATGACTAATAAGTTTAAGTACCTAAGGTATTTAGTTTTTCATCTGTTCCGTCAGCATGTTTCACACTTTTAATAACATCAATGTGCGTAGAAGTATCATAAACACAAAACATTTTATTTATTTCATCTTACTCACTCACAGGCTGTAATATCCTCTTACAATAACTACAAGTGTATTATGTATTACATAACGAAATTAATCTCATATTATTATAATTTTTAATGGTCAATGGGACAGGCTTTTCAACGTCATTGTCATTAGTATGAAAATCATCATTCATTCACAAAATTTGCCATAACCTCAGCGAGTCTAAACACTTAACACCAACACAACATAAGCATTATGATGAAGAATATGAGCATAGTGTGAAATGAGACATGCAAAATGTGATATGGTGTAACGTGTCTGAGTTCCTATAATTACACTATACTCAAGTGGAAAGTGGCAACGTGTTTTCTTGGTATTCACTAATACTATCTCTGCATTGCATATTCATTCATTGTTTAAACAAACCAGGATTTTCCTCTGAGCAATATTTTCTTACAACACTAGAAACAATAAATTTTGACTTTGAACTTTTCTACATCCTTCACCAAACAACAACTATAGCTTTTAAAGAACAATTATATTTATCATAATAAATTATTTAAAAACTGTCACTTTCCAACAAAATCTTTTAATATAAACATTTATGCTTTGATATTATTTGAGCGGATGGCAAGTTGAAAGTGGAAACCGGATCTACGCAAGAAAATTAATAACATTTACAAAAATGTGATGATGATGATGATGATAGCCACATAACATTATTATGAATTGTGAAAATTATCTGTCGAAGCTACACACGCACGTTGATTTCATGTGTCAATTAAACTGAGTTATAGAGCGGTATGAAGATGAGATAGAGAAAATTAACATTTCATCATGAAAGAGCAGGAGAACTGTGGCTGCAGATACCTAGTCGCAAGTCGCATGATTAGATTATCGTTGCCATTCATTGAGCCGACAGAAACGTAAAAGTGCAAATTATCAAAATATAACGACTTATGCATACCAATAATAAAAGTCTGTTATCGTAATCGGAAAAAACATGTTTATCTTAATTCCTTTTATCCCTCAAATAATCCTTTGGAATTTTTGTTTCTTACGTAGAATTTAGAGATTGATGCACTTTCGGCACACTATGATATAATAATGTTTTTGAAGAATGTCATGTGACAAATTTCGCAAATATTTTTATTTCAGGTTTTACTTTAGTTTAGTATTGTTCCATTTGCTCAGAATTAAAATTATTTCGAATTTTTACCTGTTCCAACAATTTTGTGTGTGTAAGGTAAAAATAAATGTTAAACAAAGATGAGTTGGGCGGGAATAAAAATGGCCCAGAGGAAATTTGCAGAAATTCTGAGAAAATGTGTGCAATATAATAAAATAATATTGCTTTCATTCTAAAGCACTTTCGAAGTCTGCTTCGTTCAATGGAAATTTATGCTGCCGGCTACTCGTAAAACGCTGGATAATTTGTGTAATTTTATCATAAAGCTTTGTAGTAATGAAAGAGTAGCAGTAAGCTGATTGACTTTTACCTGGACTCTCTTGCTGTAAAATACTCGACTCAACAGGGGGCACGAATGTGATAGTATCTCTGCATGTAATTTATATTCTTTTGAAATATGAATCTCGTTTGTATTTATTTTATGACTGGCAAGAAAAAGAGCGACCCACTTACATCAAGCAAGCCAGGTGCAAACATTAAAAGGTGATTGGGTACATACATCCAGTTTTTAATATAGCACATTAATAGCACAGAGCTTCACAGCTTTCTGATGTGGAGGAGGAGATGCGTCAAATGGGTATGACATTGAGGCTGGTTGAATCAGATTTTATGGGTTTTCATTTTCAGAAGAGATACTAAAACCCGTAGAAGGAATAAGTCATTTCTTTCCGTTTACAATTTAGGATTTAATTGGCACATGAAGATATGATGAGCTTTTTAAATTATATTCGTATTTTATTTCACGTGACAAAAAAAAGTCTGAATGTAAGTTTAAGAACTATGGATTCGTAGCAGAAAATTTATTGGTAATATTTGGCAATGTGTTGACATTCATATAGCATAATTAGATGTACCTATTTAACATTGTAAATAAGAAACATTCTCTTTGGCATGAATGGTTCATTTTAATACGAATGAGTAAGTTAAGTACGAATTTAATGTATCCTGACAAACCTATTGCCGATTGAGAAAAAAATCTGAATGAAATAGCCAGCAAAATATCTATTCATTCAAGCAATTCATTCTCTTGATTCTCCCATTATCCTTTGATTTTACTACATACTTTGTATCTTGTCTAAACCCACAAAAACCTTTCAATCAATATGAGCTGCCACCTTCGTGCGCCAATGGCCAAGCCCATTCATGTGTAATTATAGGTGAGCAAAACCACACAAGCTCTGGGGTACAAACTTGGTTACATGCTTGTTTTTTTAATTCTAGGCTCGGGCCCCGTGTAGTAAAGTTTAGAACCGTCAAATATTTTACCTGAATGAAAAACGTATCCAACAAGTTTAAAAAGTTTGCTTTTTTATTTCACATTTATTTCAGCTTGGCTAGGAACTACCACCTTCGAATGATGGCCACACTGATCGTTTCTCAATTTTTATGTAAAATTTCGGAATCCAATAAAATCCAACAATTACCCAAAAAGTTATTGAAGATGCTGCGGCCGTCTACACTTCAATTTGATGCGTATTTATTTCATTTTCAATCAACGTACCCTTCGCAGAAAAAAATCCAGGTACTCCAACAGATAGATACAATGTTGATATCGCATCGTTGCCAGCCAAATTGACGACGCTCGACGCTTCCCAACGGACGAGTCGAGTGGTCTGGTAATTAGGAGACAAGTTCTGGCTTTTCTGGCAGTTTCCTTCGTGTTATTTTGTTTGGTACCTTGTTCTGTCTGACGTTTAGCCACCAAATTTCATAAAGTTGACTGTCATTATTGTATCATGTAATGAAATGTGATTATGGCTGAGTGAGGACGAGCAAAAAGTACCGACAACAGAAAAACGTGTTTTTTAATAAATAATTTCGAGAGAAAAAAGCTGCACATTTTTGTTTTTGCATGAGCAAGAAAATTGACACTGCGAAATAGGATGTATAAAATGTAGAAATTGTGAACAAGGCTATTTTAATTGAAATTATTATTTTTAAAATCTTGTTTATTTAATAAGTACTGCACATGTTTGTGACGAAATTTGAAGCTTGTTTTCATTTCAAACGCCCACGCAAACTCTGAGTGGAGCACGATTTTCATATAAACATTCTTTGACTTGACCAGAGAGAAGAAACCGGTTAGGCGTGGAGTGGGTACCCAGTTATTTATTCTTCTTATTACTTACGCTTCCCAGTATCAAAACTGTCTTTTCAGTACGGTGATATTTCTGCATTTGAGCACACTTGTGAAAAGATCGCTTACAATTTGATTCTCGTAGTGGTAAATGCCACAATGAGAATTTTACAATCCAAGCGTGCACCCTTCAAAATAAACATGATCATCGTCACGACACACATGTAAAAAGTATTATTGCTTCGGGGTGCACACATCGACTTTTAACCATACATTTTAAACTAGTTTAACCTGACAAGATAACGAGAATTGAGTTTAATGCACAGAGAGACGGAGATTTTACAATTAAAGTTTTGAAAATGAGAAGGGAATAAAAAACAATTTTATGTGGGCATTATACACAGGAGTCAAAAGGGCAGAAATAGTTTTTTATTATGAGAGAGCGACATGATTGTCAGAAATAGTAAGAAACCTATCGAGTTCCACGTTGACTCCATTTTCATTTTCCCGACAAACGAAACGCGGTCAGCCGGCAGTCAATAAATATTTTGTCAATCAAAATGGTGTTTTACTGACGATATTTACCATAATTAACTTTGCTGTATTTACTCATTGCCGCAGTCACTCCTCGCCCTCGCCTTTTTCTTCTAATGTGCGATTTACGCAGATTTCGGAGAGAAAAGTCAGAAACGTCTGGAATGAACTGATTATTGTTATTGCATTGTAAAAGTGTGCTGGCATTGCCATAAGAGAGAAATAAATGAGCTGATTATGCCCTGCCCCACCCAGATTTGCTCTAAAAACTCTGTAATAACTTCTTTTGGAGATGGTAGGATGATACATTCAGCCAGAGTGATAAATATTATGATGACTGACTCGAACACTCCAAGAATACGAGATGATACGTTTTGACCCTTCCTCTTCTTCTAAGTAACGTAATAAATTCATACTAATCTCAAACTCACCCATTTATTACGTACACACTGACCTCTCTTTGATGCGAATCATGTTCAGATTCAGATGGAGTCGGATTGTCTGGCAAGAATGAATCCGTTCGGCCTAATCTTTTTTATACCGTTGTTGTTGTTGACACAACTGGTTTCTGTACGGTCTATATATGCGGTGTGGCTTCATTTCACTCCGAGCTTTGGTGTTCTCTCACAGCCACATTCACATGAAAAATTATCCCTGATTATTTAAGATTTAAAGGGAAAACTTATTTACCCAAACTCATGAACATCGTCATTCAATTCAAAATGAAAGAGGAAGGGTAGGGCAAAAAAGGTACTAATAAACAGCAAATTATTTTTTTTACCTTTGCTTTTTGTTCAAAGTTCAAAATGGACACTTGAGGCAAAAATAATGAATTGTACTATTATCAACTTTCTACTAAAAGATTTGCTTTGTTTGCATTGCAATTTCCCATCTGACAATAAATCACTGATGAGTAGCTCAATTTTAGACGAGCACCAAAATATAAATGTAGCTTCAGGGAATTTATTTTCCTGGTAAGAATAATAAAACACGGTTAATTTTACGAGATCATGAATTTCATCTCTATAAAAACTCTGACAGTTGAAATTGAGAAAGATTAAGGTGACACCTGAAAAGCTGGGAAATATTGTTTTCAACAAGACCTCTAGCGATACAATCGCTATAAATAAATAAATACCATTGCAAAAAATATCTGTATTTTATGGAGTCAAACAAAAATCGTGACATCAGATCTAATTTTCTTTTAAAAGATACAAACTTTTAATACATCACTGCTTTTTATTTCAATACTTGTCCAAATCCAATTACAAATTGCTTCATCGTATCATCGTGATTCATTCTGCCATTTCACTATGATTAAATGAAAATGGAAAAAAGTACCCACTCCGATCGATTTTCTATGTAGTAGATGGATAGTTTCCACATTGCTCATAAATATGATAACTGCGATTTGATCAAATAAAAATTTGGTTCACGCCGGGGTCGGGGTGTTGGATTCACTCATGGATGACAAAGCGAGTGCATCAGTGAATATCCTGGAAGAAACGGGCGAATGAATGAGTGAATCAACCGTCAACCCGCGATTAGAAACGTCTTTCACACAGCCCAAGCAAAAGCAGCCACCATTGAATCTCAATTCTCAACTTGTTTTTTTTTTTCCTCGTTCAGCAGTTGAGGTACCTCTTGAAAGGATTTTTATTGTATGTAGTAATAACTTGTTGCGTGAGTTTGTGCATGTTCCACTTGCCACAATGAAACGTTTTTTTGCTGGATCCCATAATATGTTAATTGTATTGACCGCTGAAAGTCTGAATTGCACATACATAATAACAATACATAATGTGGGCTGGAAATGGTGAATATAATAAATGATGACGGCATAACTTGATTTTTAGTGACGTTTCAGTTTCTTATCGCTCCACATCCACATCCACCCCCTTTCCTCTCTCTTTCTTGACTTTGCAACTTTCAAATTCAAATTCAGCCTGAGCGGACCCTCTGTCCGTTTCATGTATTACTCATTCATTACGTATGCACGAGGTCAGGCCACACTACGATTAGATAAATATTTTTTAATAAATGTACTATTATACAAAATGAAACGATTACGTCTTCTCTTTCGCATTTGATGATGTATCAAGAAAGAAAATGTACAAGTTTCAGCAAATCTTTCAGCAAATCTTGAGATTTGCTACTAATAGAAAGCAAAGTTATGATGTAATAGTTTTTATCTCCTGATGGAACATGGATTCAAGGACACACTGGAACAAGAAATTCATACGGCTCGCTCGCTGCGACGATGCTGTCACGTTAGCTATTTGCTGCTGGACATGGACATGGAATTAATACACGATTTGAATGAGAAATGAATTTTCGTGCTTAAAATTATTGAAGAGTTAGGACGGGTTTATGAAGTAACTATGAGTCATCTTCATATGTCCTAAAAGTTTATTTTATTAAGCTGCCTGCTGCTTCAGTTTCCTTCTTTACTCACTGACTGATCCTTCCCGGATGCTTGTTAACCAGTTGCAACTTGCAATACCACGATTTAATGGATGTATCTACTTATGTAATTGTTTTGTATTTATGATACAAACTACAAATGTATTTTATTCATAATTGGCCGAGACAGGCAAAATGGAAATGAATCAGGATATTATGACTGGTGTTGATACGGGATAGTGCTAGCGCGTCCATTTAGTCCGGAGTTGGCCATCCTGTCATAACTGACCTGGGTTGCCAAAAATGAGTCACTCGCT
>VYYJ01003614.1:0-16022 GCA_021029165.1 Cyphoderus albinus
GGGCTTATGTGTAGGTTCTCCAAATTTAAATCGCAAAATTGTATTTTTCACAATTATTTTTTAAAGACTACCATTTATGACAGGAGATTGTACTACTTGCCTGTGGGGATTCCCGCTAAAATGGAGTACATAGTACATAGTCTTAACTCTGGAAAAAGAACCGCAAAGAAAAAAGGTGAAGGACCTTGACTGGAGGGAAAACGGCGCGAAGACGCAAATCAAAAATATCATGAGGCATCTTAATATTACAAGAAATCGTTATGTTATCATTGGCTTATCATGCGACAAGTCGGTTTCAAGTGAACTGGAGAATTCTGGAATGTTTGAAGATATCGATTTTATTTACATTTTAGGTCATGAATAACTAAAATGGCGTTCGTTCATGCATGATTCCTTTAGTCAGGCTACTCCACTCCAATCTTTTGCTCTCAATATACCCCCATATTAACTTAATTAAATTATACAGTTCATGCTAATATATTATGACTCGACTGGGTGATATTATGATGGATGGAAGGAAAAATCTTTACAGCTTTTACATGGCATTACAGTTTTAATTACAGTAATACATTTGCAAAAAGCCTTTAATTTATTACTTTTGGATTTCTAATCTGAAATTGGAAAATTTGCATAAAACTCTTGCTTCAAGTCATAAACCAAGACTTAACACGCCCTTGCTTTTATTATCCACGTGTCGTGCTTGGCCTGTGTAACAGTGTTATAGTCAATGTTTTGCCGTTGCAAATTATGTTCTTTATGCTTTTTACATTTACACCCAATTTTATGTTCAGTTACTTAATTACTTAGAACCGTTTCAAGGAAAGGAGTCGCATATTTTTAGTTTTATTACTTACCCTTTCGTTTAGTAAATGATGTTGGAATGATGTCCGTCCACTGTAAAGTATGTCAATACCGTGTAAAACTAATCAATTAAAATTAAAATTAATTCATTGGTTTTCAGTTGTATTGTATCATGTCATAATGTATACGACTCATATAATAAGAGATTGGAATTTTGAATTGTAATGTAATTAACATCGGACATACATTATATATCATATAGAGATAGAGATAATAATGGATAATGGCCAAAAGCTGGTGTTTCCTGATGTTAAGGAGTTACATAATACATATTCACCTTTATAACTATTATTTTATGGTATTATTTTTTTGTTAATGCTAATGTTATTCTTGTGACATCATGATAGGTTGACAATGCTATTCTAATGCGGTTGTGTCATGACTTTGCTGGATTCATAATTTTACGGCAAGCAAAGGCAAAGCAGGAATCAGGATTCAGGAAACGTAAACTACAAAGCTGGAAAGAGAAATATTTGTTAATTTGTTTCGTGCAAACTTGATTCATTCATAATAAAGATGGATAGTAAAAATGCACAGAACACAATTGCTTGCTTATGACGTAATTGGATGTAATCTAATCTAGTATTTTGTATAAAAATACAATTTTGTTTGTGAAGCCAAGTAATCCAAGAGACAAAGTCATGCCAAAGCCAATGCCATTGATCGAACTTCTTACAAGAAGAGAAACAGAACTGCAGTAGTAGAGTTTACTTGTTAAGTTGCAAGTTGTTAGTAGTGAAGTTATTATTGTACTGATGTAATAATGTATTTCGCTACATGCATTTATTTTTCATTTTCTGCCAGAAAAATACAGTTCATGGTTAATCTACGAGATTTTTGGATGTGTTGTCCTTTTCCTCCTGACTCGACTCAAGAAAAAGGAGTTACTGCCAAAAATAACTTTTCCTTCTTTGTAAATATTTATCTAAGTTACTCTAATAGTAGCTCACAAACCCACAAACGTTGCAGTTACTGTGCTGAGAACTGACATGATTGAGTGTTGGAGTCGAGTAAGTCCAAGCTCTCTCGTGAACTCAATTCTGAATTCTTATCCTTCCTTTTATCATACCTAATCATCAGTTTCATTACTTTGCAACTCGGCCCTCGTTCATACTCATCAAGTTAGGTGCTTTGCTTGCTTGCAGCAAAATAGAAACTAATAAAAATGCATGCAATTTAGTTGGTCAGTTTAGTGGAGTAGTGTTGGTTGATTTAGTTTAACTGCTCAGAAGAATGAAATTGGGCAATGCAGTGTTGAGTCCTCGTGAATCTCCTCCTCGTCGACTTCCACATCCACATCCACCTCCGCCTTTTTATTTTATTATCGATCTCTGCATCGTCCTCACTCCCTCCCTTCCTCTCTCAGAAATCCTTTCTTCAATGACATGACAAATTGCAACCACTGCAAATATAATCCAAGTGAGAAATTTAGCAAGAAAGATGCTTCGCTTTCGCGTATTGATTTATGCGAGTATTTAAGCAAAATGTGGACATGGACATGGGCATTTGTTCATCATCCCTGTAAATACCCAATCACTTTCACATCCCACTACTCCTAGGTATTTATGCATTGTATTGTCGCTTTTGCTTACTTTTAAGTACTTACTACTCTGCAGTCATTGTGCTAATCATTACTTTACTTTGCCACACACTGACTGATACAAAAGCAATAATGTGCGATAGTGATGTGTGATGTGGGTATATTATGATAAGTGCCACAACCACAATATTCATTTATGATTCTGACATGGGATAGTAGGAGTGAACCAGTAACCAGAATCAGACAGAATGTAATGTATGCGTGCATAGTGCATGGATAAAGGATTTAATGTATGTTATGCATATACATATGTACGTTAGTAAGTAATGTTAATGAATAATGGGTGTTGGGTTTTGGGTACTTCTGGTTCAGGGTGGATGTGGATTTATAAATCCAAGTGTGAATTGTGAATATGACCACAAATATGATGTGATGTGATGCGATCGTGTTTCACTCACTTAATACTAATACTCACTTCTTTCTTCCTATTTCTCTCATTTTTTACTATGTCGGTAATCAAATGTGGCTGGCTATGGCAAGACACAGAGTAACAACAGCACATTAGTTATTACATTACTGTATTAGACACATTATTGTGTTCACAGTGCATATTCTGTCTCTCACTGATTTTTATTCGGAACGGAATTTGTGAAAGGCTTTTCATCATGATAAACTAAAGGTGCACCTATTTGTAATTATAACATGTAAGTCAGTAACGCAACGTAAGCATTCATGTAAGTAACAAAATAGAGGGGACATTCATTACCATTGGCAATTGGCATTACTTACGTATGTGTGTGCAAATACCTATTGTATTGCATTGTAAATATATGAAAAGGAAAAAGTGAAGTGGGGCTCTTTTTATTTTGATCGTGTGAGTGAGATGATAACGATGACGGAACGAAGAGAACGGACGGATATTCCATACCATTCTGTTGTATATAAAACTTTTGTTATTGTTGTTCAGCATTATAACGTATAATGTAATGTAATGCAATGGTGAGCAGGATATCTCATCTCATCTTCTTGTCTTGAAAAACTTGAAGATGAACAAATTTTTTCCCTTTTCTTTCTGCTGATGAAAGAAACCAACATTTTCGATAAAGAAGAGTGAAGAGTGGCACTCATGTAATAGTAATTGTAATGTAATGTGAATGTGTGTGTGCTAGGTGAATTGCTGCTGCTGTATAAAATGATATGAAATGATGATGGTGTTGGTGATCCGACTCTGTCTGACTGAACGGAGTTGAGTAAGTAAGTGTCTAAAAATCATCCTGAATGTGTTGTTGTTTTTATTATTATTATGAAGAACGAAAAGAACCAATGTGTACATAAAGTCAAGTCTGCATAAAAAGAAAAAGATTTTTTTAAGAAAAAAAGAGGAAAGGATGAAGTCATGAAAATTATTATAACATAACATAACATAAGCAGAAAAATACCTAGATATCCGCACATTCTTTCGCGTATACCTACTTTAAGAAAAAAGTATCTTTTCGATCAAAATTATATTCAGTCAGTCAGTCAATAAGCAAAAGGGTGTGTTTTATAAAAAAAGACTGCCCAAAGACTAGCGAAAAGATTTTTTATATAACATTGAATTGTTTTTTAAATCTTTTTAAAATGTAGCAAAAATTTTTATAAGTCAAAAGTGTGTGTGTTCGTTGTGTAAACTTTTTCAGTGTGATTTTTATGATGATTATTGTGGTTTTGCTTAAATTTGCACAACATTTTACCTTTTAATAAACCACACCAACAATTACCAGCTCATCGTTAAGAAAACACATTTGATTAAATAATACAATAGTACTTAATTTTACTTACGCATGTCTGTGTGTGCACTACAAAAGAGTTACAAAATAAAAAAATTAACGAACAGAGTGAAAAAATTTGTAAATAATTAATTGTGCATGGCGCATGGAGTTTAATAAACATTAATAATTTGCTCAGCTCAACTTCTCAACAAAGTTGCGAGATTCTGAACATACCTCATATTTAATAAATTATCAAAATTATCACTATTTCAAGAAGTGCAATGCAGTAAAAGGAGACTTTTTTTATATTAGTATAAAGGAGGCTTGCAAAGTGCAGCAAAAGTGCACCATTTTTATGGAACATTAACTGAACCTGAACTTGAATAATGTAAAGTGTTTCGTTTCAACAATTTTTCAAGGAACTTCTTACCAAACAGACAAAGAACCATCAACCAGACAAAAAAGTTAATTGTTAATAATGTAGATCGTTTGTGTTTAGCTGCCAAAGAATTTTGAATTGAGTGCACACAGGAGATTTTTTGTTCTTTCAATTTTTCACTTAACCGAGATTATAAACATTTCAACAAAGTTGGGCACAAATCTTTCAAAGAGTGCATCGCATCGTGCAATAAATAAATAAATTGGCAAAGAAAAAAAAAGTATTCAATTTTTATGTAACCAAAACCAAAAAGGAGCTTTTTTAAATACGGTTGAACGAAATATTGTTATTATTATTATTATGGAGTTGTGAAGTTTTATAAAAATGTGTTGTGAGTGAGCAGTTCAATACAAAATACACACAACAATTAATTTAAATTTATGATTGATACATACTGACTGACTGATTACCCAAATGAATGCACAATTATTAGACGTTAAATACCATCATATCATGTTTATCAAACTAATAAAAAGTTAATAAACGATTTAACTTAACAACGTGGCGTGGCCGTGGGCAGAAAAATACCAGGGCTATGATGATATGATATTTGCTTCAGTTTCATTCAATTCAATACCAGCACCTCAATAAGGTAATAAAATCTAAGCACATCTTAATCTTTTGTGTGTCTTCACACTTGTTAATATAAGATACAATTTGTTCCTCAATCAAAATAGTTAAATGTGTATTAATACTGGTGATGGTGATGATGATGTTATTTATGTTGAGATGGGTAGTTATTTTGTTTTTGTATGTAGCAGTGCTTAGGGTGTTCATTTGCAGCAGCCCTTTTTTATCTTGGGCTTTATTGTTTGCTCACAAACATAAAATCTCAAGGATACTAAATACTCACTGACTGGCCACGCACGCTAATTAACTCAAGAGAACAAGCGTTTAAATCAACATTTATTTTGCTTTACTTTTTGGTAGGGATTTTATCTTTTGATTTGGTTTTAGTTTTTGAAAAATTCTTTTCACGCATTTAGTGTAAAAGATTTCGAGACAGTGCATTGCAAGGCTCTATAGTCTAAATAAATCATAATATTATTTCTATTTTTTTATTTTTAATCAAAAAGTCGTAAAATTCATAATTATTAATTAAAGTTAATATATGAGTCTATTACCTAAATAACTTTCGCCCGTTTTCGAAGAAAATAAATTAATGAGATCTTGGTATCTGAATGACGGGTCGGGACCAATGACCACATTCATTTCATTTGTTTTCTTTAAGAGGTGCGTACAATAGTTTAAACTGTCGTAATTTATTTAGTGTCTTATCACTTTTATTAGTACGTAATTTCAGTTTAGTTCATCGCTTTTCCTCGTAAACCTTAAAAATGTGTTAAAGCGAAAAGTATACACTCAAGATCTCATCAGACTGCATTGCATTAAATAGCAATTGCCATTCATATCATATAATAATACTTTGAGTGAATTGTGAGTTATTACGGTTAAAGTTTGAAACATATTATTTCAAAGCCAAAAAATGTAAGGAATTTTAGAATTTAAAATATTCAGATTTTTACTACCTTGAAGTTTTGCAAACTTTGTTATAATTTTTGCAATTGCATGTGCTTTGTTTGTTTGCATTATAAAGTGTTATGAAGTGGTCCGGTACTCGGCACAATCCCGACAAGTCAAAGTGAACCTCTCCAAATTTTTACGTTTGTGACTATCAACATATTTTAATTATGTAATTTGAGAGGAAATTTTGCTCAAATGTCTTTTGCACAGGGAGCTGTGCTGTGACTGTTGTGATGTGAGAGTTTTATATATCGAAAAGTTATTTAAATGGCTTAAAGTTTCGTTATATTCAATTTCAAACGTGCCCACGAATAATTAAATATAAAATTGAATATCGAATGTTCCTTAAAAAGCAGTAATATTGAAATGGCATTAACTGTCACAGAAATGTGTGAAAATGTGAAAATTAAGTGAACCAGTTCGGTAGGTTTCAATATCTGTATTTCAAAGGAGTGTCAAAGCATATTAAAGAAAGCGTAAGTCAAGCGCCAAAAAGTCGAGTTAGAATAATTTAGATTGCAGAGATTACCCCTCAGTCATTAAAAATGTCCATGCCCATGTGCAGGGCGCAGTGTAACTTCAAGGTGTGTCGTGTCATGTCATGTATTACAATTATATACACTAACGAGTGAAAAATTCCTAATGAATCTTTTCAATTTCGTCATGAAATGACAACCAATTGTTTGTAACTAAAAACTTACATCTTTGCTGTTGTAGTTAATCGTTGTTACTTTCAAAAAGAAGTTATTTCATTTCATGATTCATCACATTCTAAGTGAGCCGTGAGTGAGTGAGGCACAATTTTTGCGCATGACGCATATTTTGTAGCCAGAATTAGTGGAGCAGGTAGGTTATACAAAGAAAATGTTAATGAAATGAAAGAAACATTGCAAATTGCTTATCTTGAAAAAAAAAACTCGCTAGCGGAGAAATGCGGTGTGCTATGCAGCAGTGTGCGCATGCACAACCTGAAAATTACATAATACCTATTTTGACATGGATAACAAAGCAAAAAAACACACGCAATGTAATGATGTGATATTTATGTGAATACTTATAATGTTTAGGTGCGGTGGCATATCGTATCGTATCATATCGTCCATTATTAAAAGACAAGGCAAGATTGGCGAGATTATTGTTTTAAATACTATCATTGTAAATGTGTAATATTTAGTAATGAATGCAATGTTGAACGTCAACTTGATTACTGCTCCCATATCCCATACACCACTATCATCTCGTCGGCAAAAAAATGCTTGGCAATTTCAATGGAATGACAATACTAAACTAACAAAAAAGACGACAGGATTACAATTCACAATTACATACAATAACTACAATGCAATTGCAGAGTGACAACAACAAGTGTAATGCAATGCATGTAATCTCTAATAACTCCGGCGTGTTCTGAATTCGCACAAGTTATGCTTTTCAAATTGTCTACGAAGTTGCAACTAATTTCCATTTCAACTGATGCACAATTTATGCACATGAAACATGAGTGTTATCAAATTGAAGCGAGCCAGCAGCCAGCAACAAGTCCGTATGAAATTGAAATTGAAAAAGTGTTATTGAAAGTTGTGTTATTAAATACGCAAAACGCAAGACTTTTAGAGATAAAACATGAAAATTCTTTCCTGTACCGATTCTATGTGAATTTTCACATAATACCTGTCTACTAATAAGGCGGACAAGCCAGTCGCATTTTTACAATAATCAATAACTACATACAGAAACAACTATGATAATGATGATGATTCGTTTGCTCATTCAGTCAGTCAGCGTTATTAAGATTAACATTACTTAATTCCATATAAGGCTCGTACTCGTACTCATTAAAGTTACATTATTAACTATTAACTATTACATACTATGTACAAGCTGATGATAACTCGGTCTGTATTTATATTATTCGCAGAACATGCAAAGGTAAAAAAAGATGCTCTTATTTTTATTTTTATCGCTCGCACTCGCACTTTTATGAGTCACTCTGAAATTCGCTTGTGCAATTTTCAGTTTTACAAACACAAACACATACATAGACTAAATCTTATTTGCAATGTTTTTATGTACATGACAGTGGCACCAGAGTTAACTTTAATGTTAATGTTTATTGTAAAAAAAAATCTTTTATCCTTTGTTGCAATTGCAAAGTCTTTTGTCTGCTCTGGAGCGGGCGAATTTGTCATTGTGTTAATAAGTTTGATATTGACATTGTTTATTTGAGGTTATGTGATGTGACATTCTTAGTGACAAACTGACATTTCATTGGTTAATTTTGCAGATTGAACGTGACTGAGAAGACAATGGAGGAGTCTTTCCTGGAGAACGTCAAGCACAGTTAACTTTAGTTAATAAAGTGAAGCTAAGCCGGCCGGAGTGGTGTTAACGATAAGCAGCTCATGCAGTCAGTCATCAGACGCTTAAAAACTTATCGTTATCAATATCAACCCGTTTATCAAGTGAAAGGATATAAAATAAAGTTTTCGGTGTTATCAAAAACTGTTGGAACCAGAAATAAATTGCATGTTACAGAAGGCAAGGCAGTGCTTAAAACTTGTGTGGTTAAATTGATGATAATTAAGTAATTAAATTAAATGTATTAAAAGTTAATATTCAGTCGTGTTTGAAGACACACTTTTATTGTCCGCAAAAAAATAAATAAGTGAAACTTGACGTACCTTTTTGCGCTACCTAATTATTAAATACTTACAAGAATTTTTGTAACAAAACCATACTTTGTACCATAATTAAAAATGTATTCTATGTAAAAAGTTTGTACTTTAAATAGAATTTCAAAGTGAATTAGGTAATTGAAATTGAAATGGAGAATAGGCATTCCATGTTTTGTACCTGTATTCATATTATTCAATACGTAAATTGTCTAAGATTCGTCGTGTGTCTTGCAACGCATTCCGTCAATTTTTGAGTAAATGTTTTTTATATAATATAAAAATATTTTATTGCTCTATTCTATAATATAAATTCTAAGACTTAAATGTGATTGTGAACAACGTTAAGTTCTTTTAAACAAAGGGTAAAACTGAAAAATCTTTTGTGTGTCAGTACACTGGTTGTGTTTTTAAAGTTTTTAAATATATATACATAGTTAATTAAAAGAGTTATGCAATTGCAAGTTTTATCAGGGTGGAGATTTCTAATGTAAAATATTTTATTTCTCTCAAAGTAAGTAAGCGTGTGCCAATGCCAAAGTGTTAGTAATTAAGTGTGGATTAGATTTTAACTTTTTACATGCACGCGTCTGAGATAAGTGTCTGTAAAAGCTTTTTGTCAATGCTGGACTGTTTTCGAATTTAATAGGAGCAGGCTATAATAAGTTAGAGTTTCGTTACTTAAACTACTGTAAATTATATAAGAGATTCAACTGGAATTTGACAAAACACTTCAAAATGGGTAAGCTGAGAAAAAACTGAGAAAACGGAGACAAATATTGTAACTGATTTTGTGTATGCTAATATTTTGTATTGATTGACAGAGTGTCGCGTGGAATTTGACTATATGGCTCAAGAACCGGACGAACTTTCCATTAAGAAAGGAGAAATTATCAAGAACGTTATCACAAAGATGGATGGCTGGTACGAGGGAACTCTTGGGGGAAAGGTGGGTGTGTTTCCAGACAATTTCGTAAAAATTATCGAGAAGCCGCAGCCACAAACAATTGAGCAGCCGAAACCTCCAAGTAATAAACTTAATGTTTCCGCTGAAGTTGTTCTGCGAAACAATCCCAATAGTCAGAGGTATGTAATAAGTAAATTACTATTTATATGTACCTATATGTAATTTATCAAAAGTTACGAAACAATTAATCCATTAAATGTTATAGAATATTTTATCGATTATTTTCTTATTCTTTTAGACGAGTTAAGGTCCTGTTTTCATACGCTCCTGAGCAAGACGACGAGCTCCCGTTGGAGGTGGGCGAAGTGCTTGATTTTATTGAAGAAGTGGAGGAAGGGTGGTGGAGGGGAAAGCTGAAGGGGAGGGAGGGAATTTTTCCATCCAACTTTGTCGAAGAAGTTCAGGGTGAAGAACCAAAAAGTAATGGGAATCTGGTGGATGCGAAAATTGAAGAAATAAGTAAACCTAAAGATACCTCAAGAAGTAACCAACCTAAAGGTTCGTTTTCATTTAAGATAATTTAATTGTCAGATAATTAGAATTAGAATTAGTCTAACGTTTGTATTGTCTTGGCTCGATTGCATTTTGTTGCATGCAATATTGGATGCACTATGAATTTGGTTTAATGAACGAAATCTTGTATTGTGTGCATGAAACTAATTTTTAATTTCGCTTCTTGATTTTTTATTTGATTTGCAATAACAAATAAACAGGAATTCCAGATGTGGTTCCGGTGCCCGTAACATCTCAAAACCAAAGTATAGTAGATGATGAACCGGCACCTGAATTGCCTCCAAAACCTGGTAAGGAAAATTATTTAGGCTGCATGTTGCATGTTGCAACTAATTTTGATTGTTGTTAATATTATAGTTAGCGCATGCCATAATTATGTATTGTAACAACGCACGTCAGAAAATAATTCATTTTTTAATGATTATTTTTTTAACCGACTTATGGTTTGTTGAGATTGAATTTTTTGTTTTACAGTACGAGAACTGGCACGTTGCTTCTACCCTTACAAAGCCTCAAATGAAGATGAGCTTACACTGGTAGAAGGCGACATTATCACGATAATTTCCAGGAATTGTGAAGATGAGGGATGGTGGCGTGGAGAGGTCCGGGGAAAGATTGGCCTGTTTCCGGACAACTTTGTGAGAATTATCACGCCAGGAGAAACTCAACAACCAAGTGTTATCACGGGTTCACAGCCAAAGCAAGTTGCGCAGGATCGAAATATAAATATATCATCTCCAAACTCCAGTAAGTGTATTAAACATTTACATACCTAGTAATTTCCAACTAAAATGTAAAAAATTGCCAATTTTTACATTTTTACTTTCCACAGGCGACTCGAATATTGCCAAAACGAAAAAAGACAGTATTCCAGGTATTAACACTTCAGTAACGGACGGCTGCGGAATTAGCAAAATTAATTCAGACAAAGATTCTTCGAAAGTGGAGCAAGTCAAAGCGAAACTGGGGAAATCGAACAGTAAAGAAGGTTCAGGTCCAGCAATTCCTCCACAAGCTATCCCCATCGCCCCCAAAGTGGGTCACGCCGCGACATCCCCCATTTCCCCTGGCATCGCTGCCTTCCACAATAACCTATTCTCGAACCAAAAGCCAGACGCATTTGCAAGAAGAGAGCCGCCTGTAGGCTCATCAGCCAAAGACGAGAAAGCCTCCGACGAATCGGAAGAATTTAACTCTGTCGAAAGAACTGAAACGCTTAATCATTTAACAGCTAATCGTGTAAGTAAAAGTAAAAGTTACGTACATAAAGAGCTTATTTAAAAATTTGATTCAAAAGTACAAAATTGCATTTTATTTTACAGGCCAAGGCCCCCAAAAGAAGACCTCCGTCTGCCATTATTACTCGTGAAAATGTATATACATTTAAAAAAAAATAAATGTTTAAATTGAATCATCAATTAACTAACCAGAAACCATTGATTTTAATATTAATTTTGTTTTTTAAAGGATGGTTCACTCGTGAATGGCTCCTCTCACTCGTACGAAAGCTCCATGGCCGAATCGCCCCCACCCCACCACAGCACCCCCATAAACCTGAGTACGACCTCAAACGGAACTCCATCCGGATCATTCGTCACCGCCACCGACGGAAGTTCGCTGAATCACAGTGGTAGCTTCCTTTCCCAGAGCCGCGACAAGGAAACTTCGCCAATCCCCACCCAACCAAGTGCTAACCATCACCAAACTAGTGGCAGTGGCGGCATCACCGCCACTAAACCAAAGAAGCAGGCGCTTCCGTGGATGGCGGAGTTGAAGCAGACGCAGGATAAGAAAAGGTCATCAACTTCCGGACCTACGACAACACCACCTCCCGTTACCACGAATCCACCGCCCAAAGAATCGACAACGGCGACCTCCACAAAAGCACCTCCTCTACCTGCCAAACCGTCTTCGCTGGGTTCTGCAGAGAAAGTGACGAATAACTTGAACCATTCTGCTCCAACAATCAACTCTACGTATGGACTGTCGAACAAGAATTTTCCAGTTGCCAAGAAATCACCGTCCTCGGCGCCACCACCATCGTCAACACATGCACCGGTGCCAAATCACACCTCGGAAATTCAGAGAGGCGATGGAGACTCGAATTCGAATAAGGCTTTCGTCTCCTACGATGATTACGCCGCTCTGAAGACGAGAGTGACTTCCTTGGAAAATGAGGTGGAGACACTGAAAAGACAACTGAAAATGTTCTTAGACCGGGAGCTACGCAGCCATATCGTGTAGTTGACCGCGCTGTAATAAAATAAATTGTGTTGATTAATTACAACTTTAAAAAGATAATTATTCTCATTCTTCCTTGTAAGAAAGATTCATTTTCGTTTTGGATTTGTTATTCACCATTATCATCAAGTTTAGAAATTAATTAATTGTAATTAAATTATGTAAATTATTGCACACCAAATCGCAGCACAATTACATTACCTACATTACATTACATGAAGCCAACAGAGACTTTCCATTCCAAATGCCAAGTAATTTTATTAATGTTCACTGTATAAAAAAGATTATAAAACCGTATTACTTTGTAAACCGCTCCAATTTAATTAATGACGTTTTAGGAAATAATTCTTCTTAATTGTGAATTGTAAAAAACCTTGTAAAAATTTTGCAGCAGCAACAGCACCAGCGTTCGTTAAATAATTACATAAAATGAATGGAAGCATGAAAAGAGTGAATCAAATTAAAGTTCAATTGGATTGGCTTTTTTAATTTTAACCTTTGATTAAATGATGTAAAAATCGATTTTAAAACCTTAATTAAGAATAAGATGCAATGCTAATTTTAAATTAGCTAATTGATCATAATTATTTTTAATAATGGTCAGGTGAACCTGAGAGGAGAAAAATGCTGGAGAATGTTAATTAGAAACATTTATACAGTTTGATTAAATATGCAATTAATTTTTAATGAAATGAATAATTAGGATAGGATTATTAGGTTTATTAATTGAACTTTTAAATACAAAACCTACTGTTGATAAAGTATACAACGAGTAACGAGACAAGAAAAACGTACTACAATTAAATACATTGTTAAACATTACATTAAAGATTTCAATTCCAAAAGTAATTTCCAACTCCAACAATAATTAAATAATTGAATCCAATTCAAGAGTATATTAAAATTAAATAGTTAGTACCATATACAATAATTTTGTAAAAGATATTGTTATGTTTATTACTTAATTAATTACTAATTAAGTACACACACTACAATTCATTACAACACAATAATAATAATTGTTCTGTGACTTAAAATTGTTTCATCAATGTTTTTCCTATAAATTAATTATTAAAAGAAAGCAGTAATTAAACTTCTTACTCAACCCTCCCGTTTCATTTTCATTAAGCATCCAGATTAAGACATTCGCCGCAAAGTTTTTTCAGTTCCTCAATCTTTTCGTCCAGTGTTTTGTTTTCGAACAGGACCTTGGCCCTTGGCAGTTTGAAATCGTCTACTTCCTGGACTAAAGCTGTTATAAAGCTGTCTCGCTCCTCCTTCGCCTCCTTCTTGATTTTCGTCACGGCTTTCGTCAAATTCTTTTTGTGTTCCTGCACGTCCCGGTTCAGCTGCTTCATTCCAGTGGTCAGTGCCATTTCTTTCCACTCCAAATGAGACTCCGTCAATTTCACCGGTGATTCTTTAAAGTTCCCCTCCAACTTCAGTTTCTCCAAATCATCTTCTTGACTCTGATTTGGATTGACGAAGTCGACGTGGTCAGTTCCCGGACCAAGACTTAATGGACCAAAATCCAGGTTGTTTAATTCCAAAGGAATGTTCATCAACTTCGGCAACGAACCAGACCTCTTTGGAGGCGTCACATTAAATAAGCTCTCCGGGACGCTGATGTCGGCCTGAAACTGGCGGGGTCTTCCTCCAATAGACTCCATTTTACTCTAAAAAATCAAACAAAAATAACACGGTAATTTTAGTCTAAAATCTAAATTCCATCAGAACAGAAATAATTAATTTTCGCTTCAAATTAACAAACCTTATTATCAAAGTCAACTGAACTTCGTAAATAATCAAAATACATTCAAGAGTTGGCACTTGGCACTAGTTGGAGGCGGAACCAAGAATGAAAATAAAAATGGAATGAAGATGCCGGTGGAGGAGCTGGAGCAAGCAGAAAAAAATATCTCAAAGTCCACCAATCAGCAGGTTGCTAACTTCGCTAGTCGCTTTTGTGTCCACAAACACAGCTCTATTAATAGTAAATAGAGGTACGTTTTTAGGTTATCATTTCATTTTCATCTTCTATTGGATTCACTCAGCTTGCAATGATTGAAGAATGTGCTACTACTGCACCTTATCATTCAATATGCAAATTTCATCCTATAACAAAATAAATTCTTTTATAAATCATTTTCATATTTATTAATTATCTGAATCTGAGTGAGTCCAAAAGTTGACAATTGCATTGATATCCTCAATAACATTCAACATTGGACCATTATTGAGCATGACATTAAAATTCTGCTTTTGTCACTTACACAGACAAACGACAAACTCCATGAAACGTTCCAAAAACTCTTACTTTATGTAAAGCTTTGCTTTCTGCTTATTTACATAGATAGGTTTAGGGTGCATTTGCATTGTTCGATTTATTAGGTTAGGTTCACCGATATTTTATGGTAAACTAGTAAAATGTTAGTAAATGTATACATAAGGCAAGGTGAAATGTTATACCAGACTTGAACATAGTCGCGTTAGTCTAACTTTACTTGAAATAAAAGAATGAAGACTGGAGCGGGTTAGAGAGAGACATAGAGGAAATTTTGCTTTCCCAGTAAAAATCCGGTGTTTCCACGAGCGCCCGCCTCAGTTCTTCGGAAGACTTCTTTCTGTGAGGAAGGCAAGAAAGTGGACGCAGGGGAAATTTCTCCGCTTTACTTTCTCTATAAACCTAAACATCGCCAGAAATCTTCACATACTTAACTTTACTGGTGAGTCGTGAGAATATTGATCCAAAAATCCTGAAACACATACATATTACAAACAAGCTGAAAACATCGAGCGAAACGAAAACTGTACTTAACTTCATTGGCAGGCTCGAACAGCAGATTTTCGATTCACTTTGTAACCGTCTCGTACCATACTAAACAAAAAAACGGTTTTGTTTTTATGTTGGTGTAAGTCTCGTGCTTATCAAAGTGAAAGTTACCTTACAAGCGAATGATATTTTATGCAAAGTTTTTCGTCGCTCGTAAATATTTTATTTTATTATTCGGCTAGTGGTGGAGGTGAGCTTTAAGTTACAGTTGTTCAGAGTGTGTCCTTTTTACTTTACTTAATACATTATGCAAATGAGTTGTAAAATGTAAAGTGGGCACAAAGTGATGTTGATCAGTGTGATTGATAAGCGGACAATTTTTTATTGATGGTGGTGACTGAGCATTTTTCATTAAATTACCTTCCATCCATGGGATCAAGGGGAAAGCTCATATGAGGCATAAAATCCGCAAGCCACATTTCCATGTAATGTGATATAATGCTGCAGAGTGAAAGCAAAAAATGTGAAAGCTTCTGAGCTCACTTTCTTCATGCGACAACGGGAACAGTGAATAGCCAAAGTAGGATCTGGTGAAAGTCACCCAGCGAAAAAATGTTCAGTTGAGTTACGTAAGTGAGTTTGAGCGAGTGGGGGCATATCACATTATGTAATATGTGTATCTAGTGTAATTTGTGGTGGTGAAAGTCTTTTTCCGCTTCCACTTTTCTCCATATATTTAAT
>VYYJ01003615.1:0-16018 GCA_021029165.1 Cyphoderus albinus
GCCAAACCGAAGAACGACTTGGAGGCTGTATCAGGCGACCATGGCCTTCCACAACTCCAGGTGGAATTAATAGTGCCACCGCAATGCACATTAAATATGGATTTTTCATAATTACTTAATGAATTTATTACTATAATTGTACAATTTTAGCACAATGAGCCGTCAAAGGGTGCAATCCTTCCTTAATGACGACCAAACGACAAAAGAGCAACCAAATCAAGGTTAGGTCTCTACAATGACCTACTTAAGATGCCTTTTGGGTGTATGTATGTAGGTAACTGTAAATATGGGCCCATTGAATATACTAATCCCTTAGATGCTCAAAGTATGAATATATTTATTTTTGGGTCAAAAGTCCAAAATACATGGAATAAGAATACGAATCGATGAACTTTACACCAAATAAATTCATTCAGATCTCTTTCATAGAGAAGACGATATCAGAAGAAAAATGTTTTATTTTTTAATTTTATTCATATCTACCAAGATTTAATTTTACAATGTTAATTGCAGTAGGGAAAATTGTAATTATGGCTTAATGAAAAATTGTTTGCATCTCTCTCACTAGCGGCGGATCTAGTCCTTACTAATAACTGAAGTGCGCTGCTCGCTTTCTCCCGTTTGAATTTCCACTTCCAATAGACGAACCCTTCCACTCCGAAGCAAACAAGGGCTGTAATGATTCCCACTCCCCAGAGTGAAAATGTTCCAACTAAATTGCGCAATGTTAATACGTCAGAATCGTCTTTTAAGTACATGACCCTTGTCATATTCATGGCTTTTTCCCAAATTGACCTCTGAGAGCGGATAATCTTAAAATCCAGCTCTTTCCATTTCTCCGACAATCCCAATGCCGCGGCGCGACCAAGCACAGTGTCAAATTTTATTCGGAACACGGCTCTTCTTTTAAATATGATCCCAACCGCGATGAAGGTACTTGTATCCTGCGACTTGACCAGTGGAACTTGACCATATTTGTCACTCAGATTTTTTTGAGCCACAAAACTGGCTACAGCTTCCCACGATATACAGCTAAACCGAGGGACATCAATACAGCGTTGGAAACACTTGGCGTCATTCTCCTCCAATTCCATTCTGTTGAAAATAGTCTGGAAAGTCGGATTTGGAGAGGTCTTCATGAGACTGTAAGCCGCTCCACGAAGGTACTGAAGAGCAAACTGATACTTTGTGGATTTGGCCAATGCGATAAATGTTTTTGGTGGTTCCTCCACACTTGGAAAAGCTAAAACCGAAACCAGTTTGGATCGATAAGCTGTGGACACAACTAGAGCGAACATGAGCCAGAAGCCGATAAAAACGCGTGTGGTGGGACTCCCTCCTGTATAGGGGCGAGTTGTTTCCAAACTGGTTGCATCTTGTTCCAGAAATGTTCGGAGTAGATAGCTAAACGCTTTTCTAGCTGCCAGCTTCCGGGAAGGAACTCTTCCTTCAATGGCCACATTCAGTAAAGTTGTGAGTGCGGCGAATGAAATGCATAAGGAGATTAACACCAGTCCCCAGATAAGCTTTGTGAAAGGCCAAAAGATGGATTTCCACGAGTAGAATGGTTTTGGCTCTCCAGTGGTAAAGGTGAGCCACTCATAACTAATTGGAAAACTGAAGCCAACCACTGCATTGCGGCTTAAAATTTGACCTGTTGTTTGTGCCAACTCTGAACGACCGCTGAGAATGTCTCCAACTGTACCAATCCATGTTCCATTGGGATATCTGTAGCCCGTCCCTCCACCTCCAATGGAGGGAAAAGCCCTTTCGGTGAAGTTGTACCTCCTCATTAAGTGTTGCATTGCGAAATTATAAATTCCCCGTTTTATTTTGTAGTCGCCGGGTGATGTCTCCTCTATTTCAATAAGCCATTTCGCTAATACTGGAGAACTAACTGTGAATTCCTTGCCGTTAAAATGGTCGAGAAAATCTGGAAATAGAAAAGATACGTCGTTCGTACCATTATCATTGTACTCTCCTGGCTCGGGAAATGGAATTTCCTTGAGACTTGGTCCGTGGGTAGGGCTACAGAAAAAGCATGTTGAAATATAGGATGAAGATGATAGTTGAGTTTGAGTGACATTCGCATTGTATAAAATTATTCCAAGTTTATTCTTTATTCCTGGTGCAACAGGACCCTCCGAGAAAACGGATACAATGTTGTCCTTGTTATGAGAATGAAAAATGAAGTAATCTTCATCCTTCTTGATGACTCCATAAAGATATTCCAAAATGAGCGTGAACAAAAATTCAGCACTGTCCTGAGATGTCACTTGAACAAACGCGATGACGCATGGATCTCGCAGCTTATGCACGTCCACAATGGGGCGAAATGAGTTTTTCGTCTTATTTTCCTGTTGCTCATCAACTTCAGCTTGATTTTGATTTCTCGGTTTAGTAAATGAAAGCAAAAATTTATCTTGGAGTGCCATCAAATCCATTATTGTATTGAAATCTCGTTCGTTGCTTTCTACTTGACTTTCTTCAATAATCAGAGTTGAACAGATTTTCAATTTTGAAGGAACACTGGACCTGATAAGGTTTTTGTTTAATGTTTCTAACTCGGAGGGACTTAACTCACCCTCCTCCGTTAATGTAATGAAAAGAAAAAGGAAAACGGCAGTTTTTGAAGCTGTTGAGTAAACCATCTTCACTTGACTGGAAATGTTTCTGAAAGACAATTCGTAGTTAAATTCTGGTGACTTACTAAACCTTGCTAAACGCGGTTATCTTTGTTCGTTATTTTTTATGTACAAATTACAGTTTATTAGCAAACGTAGTCATTTGAATTTGTTGGAACAATTTCCCCATGTAACTAAATTACAGTGGATCACGCAGACTTTGCTAAATGCTAAATCGACATTTCTGAGCAATCATCTCGAATGGACTGCAAACAAAAATTGCAAAGCACTGGGTGCGTTTTCAAGTTATACATATCAGATAACAGGCAATTAATTTATTTCCTGCTGTTGACACATCGCAGTTATGATATTACTTACTTTCTCTAATTAATGATTATTGAGACAGTCATAAAGTCCTTTAAATTGAACACAAACAATTGAAAAAGGAAACATTCCAGTTCCCTCTAGTCCAGTCATAAAAATAATGGACATTTACCGAGTTAGACAGCTCTAAGGTGAATGAAACCCTTCTGCTTCATGTCGTGCGTTTTAATTAGATAGTTGACCGTTGAGATCTAATTACTGGAGTGGAATAGCCATGAAATGATGCTTAAAGACAAATCATACAGCATGCTTTGCGATAATGTCTAAGTTGCACGATGACGTTTGGACGTAGAACCGTTAATTTAATTGATTTGTAATATCAACCTTTAATACCCTTTGTGAACCATTGCTTCTAATATTCTGTTTCGCTTTGTAATCACGAGTTACGACTATAATTATAATTTGAATTTTGATTGAAGCGATCGTTTTTTTCCATGTTCCGATTTCGGGTTCACCTTTTGAACTTTCAACAAGAAAGATAATTCCATTTCAGGGTGACTTTTATAATGTCAGACAGACTTCCGTCAGGTTTGTTACAATTGAAAAATGTCCTGATCTCATGTCCACCAAAGGTTACAGTAATAAATGCCATTAATTCTTCTTACCATATTCACCAATTACTAGATTGAATTACGAACATGACACTTATAATTTTCTTTTATAATGATATAGTCACATAATATTTCTAAAAATTTAAAACCAAATAAGCCTTATATCATCATAATCATATATCATCACATTCAAATCAAATATAAATACACTCCGAGCTTTTTCCCTTCCATTTTTATATACATCGGTCGCTGTCTCGCGGTTCGTCTTCACTCTCTTGCTAAAACTGCCAATGTTCCAAATTGGAACTTCCAATACACCCTAGTTATGAGTCGTAAATTCGTTCACATAACTACAGAAGCCGTACAGGTTTCTAATCCTCCTGTAACGAACGAAGTTTAAATTGCTTTTTCAACGAGTGTATATTTAGAAAATATTATTTTATTACTTCCTATGTTTAATATCCCAAAATTGACACAGAAAAAATCATAAGCGATTCTGATTTAATGTTTTGACTCGTTGTAATTAACTTTTTCAACAATGGCTGATTTGAAAAAGCTACAAAATGGAGAGATTCCAATTATCTGGGTCCTCGGAGGTCCCGGTTCTGGCAAGGGAACCCAGTGCGCCCGACTCGTTGACAAGTACGGATTCCAACACTTATCATCGGGCGACCTCCTGCGAGACGAGGTAGCCTCTGGCTCCTCCAAGGGCAAGGAGATTAATGAAATGATGGTGAAGGGAGAACTTGTTCCGCGACAAGTGGTCCTGGATCTGCTCAAGAATGCGATGCTCAAGGATCTGGAAAATGCCAAGGGCTTTCTCATCGATGGGTATCCACGTGAGGTGGAGCAGGGGGTGGACTTTGAAGATCAGATTGCGCCCTGCTCGCTCATACTGTACTTCGACTGCAAAGACGAAACCATGATGAAGCGGCTTCTGAAGCGTGCCGAAAGCTCCGGCCGAGCTGATGACAACGAGGAAACGATCCGCAAGCGGCTCGTCACCTTCCACAAATGCTCCGAACCAGTGATGGACAAATACAAGAAGAAGGTGGTTTGTATTCCGGCTGACACCGACCCTGACACTATCTTCGACCAAAGTACCGCCAGTATTGATAAGATGCTTCAGAAAAACCGCAAGCCTTGTTGTAAACGCTGTCAAATATTATAATTAATGAAGTACATTTCTGTTAATGGATGCGATAGTTATTATTTAATACAGAAGCCTTTTTAAATGATTAGAAAAATGTCCATCTGTCTTTAAGTAGTATTTCAAGCTAAACTTCCGCGTGTGTAGAAAGTGAGAGTACCACTGAAATATTAATTATCAATCACATAACGCAGTGTTTCAATTATTTCTATCGTATGCTACAGTTACATCAGATCAATTATATTTGAGTGCACCAATTATAGTATATATTACATTTTCCCAATTAACAAAGTAGATGCAAAGCACCTCCGCAAAAGCAAAGGGTTCATTTCCTTCCTTTAAGTTTTCATGAGTCTTGCATGATCGTGCTCATCTCATCGTAAAACGGTTGGTAGTTTCACATAAAAGTTTTACGAAACATTACGAAAATCCATACCTAATTAATTTCAACACTTAACTATATAATAACTTAATAACTAGTTGGTACCGTGTTGATTAGTTATCGCCGTTGGTAGTTTTCTCATACATTACTTATACATATATGTTTAACATGCTATGTCAAACTTCAATAATTGCACAGAAATTATAGAAGGTTGTGAGTTTCTTATACGAGGACACTTCCCGTTAAATTAAAATAAAGTTTAGTTAATTTTGTTAGTATTTAATATTCCTTATTTAAATACTTATTAAATATGTCCGCACAGTGCAACAGATGTGAGCGCAAAACGTTAGGATTTTATACGTTATTAAGTCATTTTTATTCATTTTAGATATGCATATATATGGCACATTACCAGGGATACTTGAATATATAGGGGATATGTAAATCCCATTTACGCCTATGGTATCACTCTTTAGGGGTGATTTGCAGCAAGCCAGCCGACTTGCTGACGTCATCGAGTTCAAGCAGAGAAAATGTAACACAAGAAAGCAAAGGAGTGAATTTCTTTTTTCAAGTATTTCATTCGTACTTTAATAATATTACATAATTTATCAATGTTTTTAATTACTTTTTGAAACTGTTTTGCCTTCTTAATATTCCTAACCGATTTTAAAGCTGAATTCTTGCAACATAGTTGATTTCTTTCAGTCTTTCTTAATAAATTCATATTATACTTAATCCGAATTTTAAGACGTACATACACGCACAAATTCTTGAATCACTTCATCAATTACATGAGTATTTTCGCTTCCAAATATAAGTCCAAATATTTATTCACGTCACGAGTCTTCAGTACATGATAGCAGCAGTCCATTTCGTCTTAGAATTTCTTATCTAAATTATTTGTTAGTATTAACATTGTAGGGATCACTCACTGGTTACAATTGAAGAATTTCGTGTCGATTAAATATCATCCTGGAACGTCGAATTTTTTAAAATAACGGGTTGGTTAATTGTTTGACTGACCTATCGAGTGCGCGTCATTTTCACAAGTATTCTTCTTGATTAAGTTTTGACTTCTCATATCAAATGTAAATTTGACTGCTGCTGTGTTAGTTGAACTTGAGATGCTACTAAAACTTTGCGAGACTGTGTAATTTACCTGACCAATTAATTGTGGATGGACAAACACATTACTAATTTACAGAATTGTTCCGTGATACGCATCATCTAGATTACATCTATGAAGCAATAATGGAGATGTAAGGTTTGGAATTCGGACTTGGAGATGACTGTAAAGTGGCGTTACCGGAAGCATCGGGCAAACTTAACGAAGCGTTGCGACTGGTTGCACCATTGTTCCCACTCCTCCCCCCTCCACTGTTTCTTCCATTTCTGGCGCCTCGATTATTCCGACCACTCGGGTTTGGACTGTAGGTTCTATTGTTGGAGGCACCGTGAGTTATGTTACCAGAGGGTGGAGGAGGCGTTTGGTTGTTGCTGGAATTAGAACGATCTGACCTACTTGTTGGGGCACGTGCTCCATCTCTAGCCTCATACTCTTCCTCGTCTTCAGTTTCTCTTTCGTCGCTGTCATCTCCAATGAGAGCCTCCTCTTCTTCGCCTAACTCCATGTCTTCATCTACATCCGAGTAATCGGAATCGTAATCTTCATCTTCTTCAGACTCGTCGTCGCTATCTGTATCTGAAACTCGTTGGTCATTGTGATGAGGCGGAGAATTAACAGACATTTGACTGGATGTGTTTTGAGGTTCTGCAGAAGACACAGACTCTCCATCACCGGGTCCAGAAGCGGCATGAACATGACCGGATGCTGTAGTTGTTTGACTTTGAGTACCAGCTGCTGATGAATTTCCTCGAGTTCTCTGTCTGGTAGTAGGTCCGGAACTTTGGGCTGGCGGAGGAGATCCATCCTCGAGTTCTCCGTCTGGTAGTAGGTCCGGAACTTTGGGCTGGCGGAGGAGATCCATTATTGGTTCCACCAGATGAACTGGCACCGGTATTGCTGCCAGAAATCCGTATTCCGGCAACACCTCTTTTCTCCACGTTAATTGCTCTTTTAATTCGGCGGGATACGCTTCTGTTATTTAAACGGTATTGTATCATCTGATTGAAATCTACGACGTAGAGATAGCCAGTAATAATTGACATGAAGGTTGATTGGAAGAAAATGCGCGTTCGAGATCTTGCATTGTTCTTTCGTCGTACTGCCACCATCCTGAATTTGGAAAGAAACGAAAATTAATTTATGCACTAAGACGCCACGGGAAGCCGATTCAAGAAGCCTAGCGTTTAGTTAACTAATGTGTCATTCAAAAATTCAATTAACAAACACCAACAGTTGGTCCAACACTGTTGCTTTGCTGTTTACTCGTGAGCCGCAAGTCTAATATCATAAGCGATAATGTTGAACCCTACGTCACGTCCCACGCAAAAGTTTTCTCTATGGCTAACAGAAAATTATCCTCTTTACAGATCCCCTATATATTCAAGTATCCCTGGCACATTACATGTCTTACAGAGGTTTCTTGCTTTTCCCATAACACAACAACAGTCACAAAACAATTAAGATTATTAGTGGAACAAGATAAAAAATGCTGATATAATTCTTCTGACGAGTCTTTAAAGCTTAAAATGTTTTCGTCAAGCCGCAGCCAGGGCTTGTAAGCAACATTTCCTTCCTTCAAATTCGTTTTAATATGATAGCGCACCGTTTCATCTAATAAATTTACCTGGTGATTGAATTAGACGGAGAAGGACTATTCTTAATTGAGTGCCTCTTCTTCGATGATAATGGTAGAGGAGAGGTCCTTGGCACGATTCGCACGTCACTGCATCCTCTAAAATATTTCAGAAGTCTCATTTTTAATTAGACTTATTTGGCAATATTGAATTCATTTGCTAAAACAAACTGTCTAGCCAAGTCAGTCAAGCAGAATATTACACGCACTTACAACATGTCAATATAAATGATTACACGTACCTAAAGGTTTCCTGTGGCCCACAACCCAGCCTGCCTCCGCCATCCTGACAGAAGCCCCAGTTATTTCCTTAAAAATTAAAATGTCATGCAAATTGTTTACGCTTCATTTCGCAATGTTTGGTTTAAGTCTCTAGTATAACTTAAAGACATACCAGCTCTGTAATTCCTAAAGTTTTGCACAATGCCCCGGTCGCAGACCAAGTGTATAACGTAACACAAAACATGTCATTTTAGTATTTCATGAAATTGGTTTAAAACACGAACACGAGCAATTTAAAATGTCACAAGTAACATACCATTGAATAACACAGTGGTCACACACAACTCCATCGGGTAACTTCAACTTCGCCCAATAGACACCCGCTTGCTGCCCAACTTGCAAACGACTCCCCGATCCATCCCCGATTTGAAGAAGGTGCTTATCAAAACATTCTTGCTCTTGCCACAAGGGATCCGTGCAAAGACTCCAACTCATGAATCCCATATGGGCTGCGGTAATTTCCGCCTCCACATAAATGACATCACCACTTTCATACACCTCCGTTATGATTCCTTTGTAGAACCTTCCTCCAATTTCGTTTGATCTTGGCCGCCCCTCGTGAACCGGGTCTCCACAGACACCACAGCTTGTTCCAGGAATGTCCCTCTGATGAACTCCTCCGCAGTACAACTGGTTATCATTGTAATTTTGAGGTGGATCTAAATGCTTGTACGCAGCCACTCTCCAAATCGATGAGCGTCCTGGTGGCTTTATAAGTCTTCCATGAGCACTCACTAAATTCACTTTCAGATTTAGAAAGACGAGAAACCCTGTGACCGTAATAATAAAAAATTCCCTAGTCATTTTAATCGTTGTTTTGGTTCAATGGTGGGATACATCTTTCTCACTCTAATTTCATTTCACTTCTGCCCACTCTCCTCGCTAATTTTTAGTTGCGTTTTGCGTTCTCATCATCACCACCACTTATGAAGTGCAAAGCTCATATTATGAGTAAGAAGCCATTTTTCTATTTTTGTTACCAAAGTTTAATTTGTTAAGTGTTACTGTAAAATATTGTTACAGTTATTAACTACGGCGAGGGCAAAAATATTCGCATATGTACCTTTTTGTGTTCTTTCAGCAAAATGAGTTTTGCAAGGGCGGTCACATATTTGTCATTAAAGCGATTCCCCTGACAAGCAAGCGAAAATAAATGTTTCAGAAGCAGCTTGAACGCTCACCACCACTTTTCATTGATGATCATAATATGAGAAGAAACGTCAAGTCAAGAGCAACATGCAGACTGTCTTTGGGCAAATAGCGGCATTTTGACCCCAAGCCTCATAGTGTAGCAAAGCGAATGTTAAACTTTCAAATTAGCAGAGCAATAATATGGCAAATACTTAAGTGTGTTTTACTTACTAGGCGTGCTTTTTAATTTATTAGATAACATTCTAGTGTCAAAGTAATTATATACTAGCACGGTAGCGTGCAATTTTTAGAACCTCTACTAACCAAAGCAGTATACATGCAAACATGCATATCTATCTATCTATACACTAAATGTGTTACTACTAAAATATACCTGCAAATAATTAACCAAAAAACCGTCAAACATCTACTTAATGTCCACAAGATTTCTAGAAGTTTCAATGCGATTTAAATAGAGAGAGAGACATTTTGCGAAGGAGGAGATCCTTAATTTTTGCTGCAGTATTTCACATTTACAAAATCAATATCCTCCAGCGGATATTGCATTGCTGTAAAATTATTATTCATGACAGAAAATAAATGCCAAGATTTTTATCATTTTTTGCTTGAATATTCACCAGTATAATTGATTGCTTCAAAATTTATAAACTGCTAATTAGAGATTTCTTAAATTATTGCTACTCAGTGGGAGTCACCCACCGTGAGCGAGAGATAAATTTAGGCTCACTTCACCTATATACATTTACTACATTACATAGAATACCCTTTATTCAGAAGAATTAATTACACGAGCGCTTTTCCATGTATTTCTTTAATATATTCAGTCTGACCGACACATTTCTTGTACTACTCTTCATATTTTGGAAACCCTAAATCAGAAATAGCATTCTCGTCTGGGGTCATGTACAGCAAATTCTTTGTTGTGTTGTTGAGTGATTAATTAGTTTTTTCGATGAATTCAAGGTATCTTAAGCAAACAATATTTTCACTTCAATTCCTTTCTGCAGAAAACAAACAACTCTGTAGGTATTGCTTATCCCTCATGACATGACGGTGTCATGTATTTATGTGACATGTGTAACAGTAAACAATAAACAATCGTTTGAATCGTTTCTTTCTATATGAAAATATGAAATACCTAGATCTAGAAGTGTAGAAAGAGGAACTAAATATTCTATAGTGAAGAACGAGAAACGTAATTTTATGACCTTTCCTGTCCGTCACTCTCTTCATTGGTATGGATTCAGATTCAGATACCCGCTAGCAAAATTCTCTTTGTTTGCTAAGCAAATACATACTCTCATTTAATTTAATTACGCCAGAGTCATGACCTGAAGCAAAATGTGTTATAAATAATGCAAAAATTTCAATCTCAATTTCAATTTCATCTTCCATCTGTCTGAAGTATAAATTGTGGGAATAACTCTCAGGTTACTCACTGGAATGGAAGTGAAACCAAAAAATGAGTAGTTAATAATGTAGAAAAGAGCAGCGCACTTAACCTGGTTGAGTCAAGTTACTGTTCTACCTTTTCAAGTAGCCGAAAAAATGGGGCATGTTACATATGTATTGCTAACAAATTGAGACATGCACTCAGACAGATATCAAATTCGAGACAATATGACAACACATATTTTTAACAATTCTTACACAAATATGAAAATATTTTGCTGTCGTATTTACTCATAGATCATCAATAATCTATGCAATTTTTTTGTTTCAGTGAAAAGTGATTCAAACGAAGATTGCACCTGGAGAAAGACTTGCTTTACATAGCATAGAGTTATAGAGTTATAGAGTTTCTTTGAATTCATCTGTTTGTTATAGCTCCTGAAAAATGACGTGATGATTTGAAGAAGCCGTGCATTTATTGATATATTGGTTTTCTTTGACAAATAATCATTTTTGTATATTATTAATATGTACTAAAGCAAATGTCTGATTTGTATAATCTCCCGTTGTCCCCTAGACCCATCACCATAACCTCACCTTATCAATCATGCATCACGCAGGTCTACCCCTAAATGATACAAGGCATCAATCAACTATCAATAATATCATGTTACATTACCTATTTTACTTTTCTATCCAATTATTTGTTACAACACAAAGCAAGAAATGAAAGGTTTGCATGGCTCGTCAGGTACTTTGTCTCGTTTGCCAACAAGCTTTGGTTAGAGGAAGTCAAACGAGCAGGATATCTTTGACATAAAATTGTAACCACTTTCCCAGAGTGGAATATGAAAACAGCGACAACCTAAAACGTAAAGTACGTCGCAATGCACTTACGGTACTTCTTGTTCTTGCTTCCACAAATGAAAATTGTCGCCATCAGCTTTTTCATAAGGCAGACGACTCAAGTGAGATTTGCTTTTCCTATGTCCATTTTACGTCTAACTTAATTTTTTCTCCTGGCTGTCGTATTGAATTTTTCCATGGGTTTTACTGCAGCTGCTACAGTTTTTACAAAGAAGGCTGGTTCTCTCCATCCTACTTCTGTAGGGATTAATCAAGGCCAGAAAGTAGCTTACTCAACAGAAAATAACCAGAGACATATTTCAGTTTTTACATGTACCTATGTATAAAATAAAGTACATATTTGAACTTTACGGGCCCACCTCCTTTCCCCTTACAAAAACAAAGATAAACCCACGTAGTTTTTTACGTATCAGCCTTCAGAGAAGAGAGGAAGTGACGAGGAAAACTCATAAAAGAAAGAGCAGAAGTTTTAGCGATTCTTTGTCCAATGCCCACTGCCACTCATGTGTAAATTGCAAATCATCAATGTAATGCATGTATTTAACTCAATAATATTTCCATGTAAAAGCCGGTTTCCATTTTTTGGTATTCCTTCCACTTTGCTTCGTGAATCAAAATCTCTATACCGAGAATTTTTGGTGCATAAATAGCCTAAAACTATTGAAGTATTAAAGTAGAAAAGTCAATGTATTGAAAGATGAATTCAAGGCTGAATTAGAGTTTTGTTTACTTAACAAGACCAAGAAACAATGGTGAGCCAAACCCTGAACGAATTTGAGACTCAATCTGCCTCATTAAGATGTAGATTATAATATCAATATGAATATCACTTCATTCACAGACCTATGCTGTGTCAATAAACTTCTTAGCTTGGGCTGTCAATAAGTCATTAAGTATAGTATTAACCTAACTATTAGACAATAATATTTTAAATCGTTTTTCATCCATAGCCTGTATTAAATAAATCCAAAAGTTGGTTTTCCGTTTCTCATAGCTTTAGATTTACGATTTACATACATATTGTCATGCATCTGACAGAAAGCCACTAGAAAATGAAAATGACTTTTTGACGTGATGTATCGCGGTGCGGTGAAGGTCGTTTATTCGTTTCGACACATTCTTTTTCTTTGGTTTCTCTTTTTAGGCATATGGTAAAATATGATGCAGAGAAATATCGGAGAAGGCATTGTACTAGGAAAAATAATGGTGTTGAGACTGAGAGTTGAGTTTGAGTGGAGTGTCGACATTCCCTAACCAAAAACACATTGGTCTTACTACTGGTAAGACATCATGGTATGTTTAGTGCGCACATTTCTTTACAAACTTAATGTATTTTTCATTACATACATATTGCATGTTATAGGAGGGGGAACCCTAAAGTAAAGTAACGCAAACTGTGTAAGTAAACGTAACATTAGTCCTAGGCACATATGTACATATGCCAGCAGAGACAATGATCTTTGGTGGAAGGATATCCCGTTCTTATAAAGCCGATATTTCTTTATATGCTTAAATGTATTTGCTCCAAATAGGGCATAAAACATAACAGGCTCTTTTCTTCTTTCTCCGTCGTCGTCGTCCCTTTTACTTTCTTCTGTTCTAACACACGGTACAGCTAACAGCAAGAGCAGTGCATTTTTAATGCATTTACTTTATCAGCTGCATCGAGACTACCGAGTCATTGAATCATGAGGAATGATGAATGACTCCTTCCGACTCACTTCGCACGCATTTTTCGGAGTTGAGTAACTGATAACTTATATAAGTGATAGTTAATTCTAAGCCTGGAGAATTTCTTATTCTCCAGTAGAAATGAAAGAGACATTTAGAAAGTAGAAAAAGAAATTTTTTCATACGAGTGTGAATAAGACGGGAAAACGACCTGAGACAGGACAAGAGAATACAAACAAAAGAGTTGCGTCATAAGCCTGGGCTAGAGTGAGTTGTTGATAACATTGCACTTTGTGCATATTTGCAACTTTTTGCATTTTGTGGTGATAGGCAGTGTGCGGCAGTGCAGTAGCTTTAGAGGAGTGAGGAGCAGCAATAGAAGAACAACTTTTTTATTGTTGCTTTTATATGATGATGACAACGTTCGTCGTAGTGTCAATGACGCAACAAAATCATAGCGGTATGAATCTGACAAAGAATCAAGTTCATCATTCTTCTCTTGGGATTCATGGAGCAAGTTGACGGACGGGGTCGCTAAACATTTAAACAAGTTGTAGTCGAATAGATTAAAGATAAATTTAGGTACTTTCAAGCATTGTTAGCACTTTTGCCAAAGGAAACAGGACACAAAATTGCATAAGATACATATCAAATCAATCATCCGAATGACGTTTGGACCTGATCCAGAAAGATAAGTTTATTTACTCTGCTGCTTATTAAACTGGACAAAACAATCCTGCCTGACTTTGCTCTAAAATCCAATATCAACACAACACAACCATCTCCGTACACTAGAATTAGTAAGGTAAGCAAATTATTTCATTTGACAAATTTATAGCTTATAACGTTTAATGGTAGTACTAGTTTGGTCAAGGCGATTAAGCTGGCAAAAGCCATAAAATCCAGCAAGTTGTTTGTTGCGTTGCGTTGTAAGTGATATGAGAGATCTCTTCTAATCGGAAAACATGATTTAAATCTGTTCTAGTCTATATCTATATTAATTTTATAGTTCACATGTGTCGCTATAAACAAACGCCATGAAGGTAAATCAAATTGATATTAAAATCCTATATAAATGATCACGCTTTGGCTCTTACATGCTAATTTCAGAATCATAAAGAAAGCTAAAGGTCATAGTAGTACATAAATACAATAGTAATAAAAACCAAATTTCTCTGTATGATAAAATGGTGTCAAGGAAGTGGGAGTGATAACTAACTCCTACGGGAAAGTGGGTGGGTGAAAAGTGACTTCTCTCATTTCTCATGGTTAGATGTCTTCTTACTTTGTATCTTATCAAATACTTCTTAGTGTTAGACATAGCTGTATTCATCTTTTTAAATCTCATAAATCAGTTAGTGCTCTTTGAGATTTATAGGATCTCATACGATGAAACTAGAGATATATTAAGATATCATATTTCCAAAATTTTACCGTGTTGTTATTACTGATTTTAAGACATGAAAACAAAATTATCTTTGTGACCATCAATCATTCAAATGGTTTCATCTTATCACTGCTCGACTGCTCCACTCCCACAACTATTTAGCTAAGTAAGCGACGTACTCATGTCTACAGGTCACATTCTCATGTGATAGTTTAACATTGCTCACCTATTATTTAGTAATGTGATTTCGGGGCAACAACCGTAAATGACTATTCAATCTGAATGGCATCTTTTTGTTGGAAATGGAAACCAGTCAAGCTAAACTGTGTCATTTCAAAGCAAATAACAAATATTATTACTTGTATATTACGTTTCCATTTCAATTACTTAACTTGTGTTGACGTATTACAAAAGTAATGTACGTTATTCAACAACTGACCACACATTGGTGCTAATAGGTTGGCGTTGGATGAGGCGTGAGGTATAAGATGTCAAAGAATCAGGAAGGGTTTAATTTTGGAATAAAAACACAAAGGTTAGTGGGGCAAATGAAAATTGCAGTTTAGTCAGTATAAGTCTGAAACTTTTCCAGACATTGAAGTTGCAAAATAAAACTGATCTCCATTTTAATTCTCACAGCAAAGAATTGTGTTCTGTTGTGAGATGAATGTTATGCAATTATGTATAGTATAAATATGTCACTTAATAATGCGGCAGGTGACAAACAATAGATACGGTGGTCTATGGACATATTTGACCTCGTTAACTTTAACTATTTTCGGCACAATTCCGGCAGGGAAGTTCCCCGCTGAACCAATCTCAATGTAAATCAGGCTTTTTGTTTGATCCCCTCTGTCAGAATATAAAACCCATAAACTGTCCAATTGTTTGGTGTAAGATAACTTTCAATCATTTAAATGTCGATACATAGGAATTAAATATGATCATTTTATTTTGATCCATCTGTTATCAAATCTCTTCTTAATGTGGAGCTTTTCATTCATAAATGTACAAACCATATTAGTTGTGTCATGTAAATATACACGGTAAATTTCCTAGTTGCAATAAGGTCGGGTGTAACATGAACCACAGTCTATAAATAAATACAGATTCTAAATGGACAAGACTAAAGATAAAAATCAGTACCAGACGAGTACCTTATAAATTCCAAACTGCTTTGAGTTACTTGCAGCGTAGTTCTCGCTTCAATGCAAACATGACATGCCTCATTTCAAACATTGTCATATTGTTTGTCATCATAAATCATCTTTGATGTCGTCAACTGAATGGAACTACTAACGAGGGAACTATCTCAGGTGCAACCGCTAGAATTGGCTGAGATTTTGTGTGTGAACTAGTCACTATAAAAGAGTAACAAACCACCCTATCGGAGGTCTCCATGGTCAACTTCACA
>VYYJ01003616.1:0-16016 GCA_021029165.1 Cyphoderus albinus
CTTCATTTGAATTACATAAATGTGTTTATTTGACTGGATGTTTCGTTGCAAAATCACCGACCGCTTATTTCACGTGTTATAAATCTACTCACTCACTCATGTGACAACATTCGAACACCGCATCATCATCTAAACGCCTTTGACTCACCTTCACCTATTAAAAAATAACATTGTTGTTAGATAAGATTTAATTTTTATGAGTTTAGTGACAGGTAAGGTCCGTGGCAATAAAAAGCTTGCAATGCAAATGCAACGACGATTACGAAAGCTATCACGATGTGGGCAACATCGACGCAAACCTAGCTAGGCAATCATGATTTAGTAGTATAATTCACATTTATCAATATTATATATGCATATACTTGGGTAGAGAAAAACCACTTTAAAAGGTAAACTTTTAAACAATTGTTATTTTAGATTTAATTTTACAAATTATCATGTAGGCACATTATGCAAAGCAAAAGCAGTGTCATGTATTTTTAATGTTTTATCAGTTTGTTTGCGATTACATAATTACAGCAGTATCAACCGGCTTTCCATTAAAATAAACATATTTTGCAAGACTTTATTAAAAACCCGTGAAAAATCACGGGTTTTGTGAAGCATGTGATGGTGTGAAACCCCCAACCATGATCATGAACAATGTCATGATCACGAGGAAACCGAGATATGAATCATGTCAATATGAATATAAACGAATTTCACGGAGAGATTTTTGTTCAGGTTGTGTTTAACTGCCAACATGGCAATTAGTATTAGTAGAAAGATGTACATAGTCCAGGAGTATCTAAACAATTTGGTATTTTAGTTGAGTTCTATTTCATACATTTACTGGTGCAGTAAGGATTTAGTGACTGAGGGGCAAAATGGACGATTTTTGTGGATCGAAATTTTGGGTAAATAAAAGAATATTTAAATCTTTATGTAAATTTTATTTATCAGTTGAATATTATACAAGTGCCTATCTTTAGGACGCCAACCTCACCTGGCACACAGACAACCCTGACCTGACGCCATGTTTCGAAAAAACCGTGTTGGTCTGGGTGCCGTGTGCCTTTCTGTGGCTCACTTCTATCATGGACATTTATTACAGCCGTCAGAGCAAATCGCCCCGAATTCCAATCAGTCTTTTAAATGTCGCCAAAACTGTGTGCACAATTATTTTAATTGCCTTTGATATTTGCATTTTGGTGGAGGCCATCCAAACGAAAGGCGATGACGAGAAGATTTACGCTGTAGATTGGTCTGCAGCTGCGATAAAAATTGTGACCTATGTAAGCCATTTTCAACTAATAATATTAAGTTTATTATAATATCGAATTTAATACGAATACAGTTTATTGACTATAATAATGATAATTAACATTGTTTATGCAAAAATATAGATTTATTACATTTTGCTCCTTGTCTACTCCATCATGAATGGAATTCAGTCTTCAGGCGTACAGTTTTTGTTCTGGTTCTTACTAACGCTTTGTCAAGCCTTTCGCTTCCGGACTGTCGTAGGCGACGAAACTTTGAAATCAGACAATCCACTAACATTTTCTGTCGAAGTCATATATTTTCCACTATGCTGCTTCATTCTCTTTCTCAACTCATGGGCTGATGATAGACCGAATATTGTTAATGAGAAGGGGAAAACATCTCCTGATGTAAGTTTGACTGAAATATTTTTTTGCTATCATGCAATTATACATTTTTTCATGATTTTGAATTTTTTCTCGTTTTCAGCGACAATGTCCCGAACTGTATGCCTCGTTCTTGTCCAAACTACTTTTCCACTGGTTCACAGCAATGACCTGGAAAGGCTACAGGAAACCACTGGAGCCCGCTGATCTCTGGGATCTTAACAATACTGATAAATCTAGCGAGCTCGTTCCGGTTTTTGATGTTCACTGGGACAAGCAAAGAGAAAAGTGTCGAAGAAACAAGCAAATATCCACAAAGACGAATGATGATCAACAGCAAAGCTATGCCAACATTGTGCCCGCAATTTTTGGGGCGTTTTGGGCCACACTGATTTTTGCATGGATTATCAGAGTAATTCCTGATGTGGTTTTGGCATTCGTTTCTCCTCAAATTTTAGAGTACGCGTTTCTTAAAAATTATTCATGTAACAGAAATTTTTAATAATTGCATAATTTATGAAATATTTTTTCCCCCAGTTTGCTTATCGATTTTTCAACAAGCAACGACCCCGTGTGGAAAGGCATTTTATATGCGGTGATTCTAGTTCTGAGTGCTTTTCTTTCAACGATGCTAACTGCCCAATCCACCCATTTACTCTACGCGACTGGAATGCGTATCAAGATATCGCTTATCAGCGCCATTTACCGAAAAGCCCTTTTGTTATCCAGTGCTGCCCGCAGAGAAAGCTCAACAGGACAAATAGTGAATTTAATGAGTGTGGACGTGCAGAAAATTATGGAGGTCATTTCTTTCCTACATTATGTGTGGAACGTGCCACTTCAGATTGCTGTGGCTATTTATTTTCTGTGGCAGCATTTGGTATGTTGGATGATGATGATTAAACATACAAATAGTTAATAGATAATTAAAATAAATAATTAGATAAATTTGATAAAATCTTAATATAACACATTTAATTGGTTCATAATGTACATTTTTAGGGTCCATCCGCTTTGGCAGGTTTGGCAGTAATGGTAATACTATTGCCTCTAAACGCCATCATAGCATCCAGAACAAGGAAATTACAAATTGAACAAATGAAACGGAAAGACAATCGGTAATAATAATCCTGATTCAAAGCATAAATTTAACTATAAATTTGTGATTAATAAGTAACACAGCATGATTCTCAATTCTTTTATTTATAGTGTGAAGCTCATGAATGAAATTTTGTCCGGCATCAAGGTTCTTAAGCTGTATGCATGGGAGCCCAGTTTCGAAAGTCAGATTATGAAAATTAGGCAAGAGGAGCTTTCCATTTTGAGGAAGGCAGCCTATCTAGACGCATTTTCCATTTTTCTTATGGGATCATCCGGATTTTTGGTTAAAAAAATTCAGCAAAGTAAATACCTCAAAATAAAGCTCCGCTATAAAAACAAAATTGTTGCATGTGATTTTTAGGTGGCAATAGTCTCATTTGCGACATTTATCTTGGTCGACTCAAACAATGTGCTGGATTCAAAGGTCGCATTTGTGTCGATGAGCTTGTTTAATGTGATTTCGCTCGGTTTAAATTTCTTGGTACTGAAAATTATAAATTTTAGTCAATTAACGATAATGAGTTGATTTATTTAATTTCATTGAGAATAATTATCAACTATTGCTAGCCAATGATTGTGGTCATGGTGGTTCAAGCTGGAGTCAGTGCGAAGCGATTAAACAAATTCATGAACGCGGAGGAAATTGATCCAGAAGCTGTGAATCATGATCTCACACAGAGTAAGATGTAAAAAATGTTTCAATAATTTCTTCTCAAATTTAAAATATGTAAATATTTTAATGTAATTTATTTATCTGAAGACGATCCCATTGTGATCAATCGCGGAACATTTTCATGGGAGCGAGACAATATCGCTCTACACAACATTAACCTCAGCATCAAACCTGGTTCACTTGTGGCTGTGGTTGGTTCGGTCGGCTCTGGAAAATCCACCTTGCTTTCTGCTATTCTCGGCGAAATTCATAAAATTGAGGGAACGGTGAACACAAGCGGATCAATTGCTTATGTGGCGCAGCAAGCCTGGATTCAGAATGACACTTTGAAAGGAAACATTCTCTTTGGAAGAACATACGACCGGGTGAAGTATGACCGAGTTGTAGAGGCCAGTGCGCTGAAAACCGACTTCGACATTTTACCGGCTGGAGATAAAACTGAGATCGGCGAAAAAGGCATCAATCTGAGCGGCGGCCAGAAACAAAGAGTTTCTTTGGCAAGGGCGACCTATAGTAACGCTGAGATTTACTTGTTCGATGATCCCCTGTCGGCGGTGGATAGTCACGTAGGTAAGCATATCTTCGAGAAGGTGATTGGTCCTAAGGGTTTGCTAAAGAAGAAAACACGGGTTTTGGTAACACATGGGATTCAGTACCTTCCAAATGTGGACGATATCATTGTGCTGAAAGACGGAAAAATTAGCGAGAGGGGTAGCTACAAGGACTTGCTGAGGACCAAAGGCGCTTTCGCGGAGTTTCTAAGAACACATCTCGAAACGGCAGACGACGAGGACATGGAAGAATTGCAGGATGGCGCGATTATTCAAGACCTTGAGGGCGTTCTCGGTGATATTTCTAAAATACCGAGACGGGGTAGTTCGAGACGGGCATCGGAAACGAGTCAGGGAAGCGCACAAAGACGAAAGGTGTCGAGGACCATTTCGGAACTTGACAGGAGGGACAGTTTCGCAGAGTCGGAGAAAAGCCTTGGTGAGGAGGATGTGAGCAAGTTGATCGAGAAGGAGAAAAGTGAGACAAAAAGCGTAAAGTTCTCGGTATATTCTGATTATTTTCGGGCTGCTGGGTGGATGTACATGGCATGTACATTTGTTTTCTACTTGGCAAATCAGTCGTTCAGTGTCGGCTCCAATATATTCCTTTCGAGTTGGACAAATCGGCTTACAAACGAGGATGACAATGACGACGGGGATGGTGTATCGAAGGGCGCGTTTCTGGCAATCTATGAGAAGTCTCGGTATTGCGCAGTCCTTGGTACTTTTAGTGGGTGCTTGTACGATGACACTTGGTACTCTCAAATCGGCATCGAATCTGCATTGGAGAATGCTTCAGAGAATTCTCCGATCTCCACTCAGTTTCTTCGATGTGACACCCGCAGGACGAATCTTAAATCGGTTTGCCAGAGATGTCGATATATGCGATGCAACTTTGCCCCAGAACTTCCGTTACTGGTTGACGTATTTTTTCGTCGTGCTATCCACCATCGTGGTCATTAGCTACAGCACACCGATATTCGTGGCTGTCATTGTTCCAATTGGAGTCCTATACTATTTTGTACAGGTAAGAGAAGTTCATGATTTTATCGATGCGATGCCGAAAAATAAATTTAAAACGCAACCAAATAATTTTTAAACGTTTAAACCTTTTACAGAGATTTTATGTTTCAACATCCCGACAACTGAAACGTATGGAATCAGTCACTCGGTCACCGATTTATTCTCATTTCGAAGAAACTTTAACCGGTGCAACAACGATTCGAGCTTACTCCGAGCAAGAACGATTTATTTCAGATTCCGAAGCGAAGGTCGACAAGAATCAAATGTCATATTACCCTTCAATTGTGTCCAATCGTTGGCTTCAGGTACGACTTGAGACCGTGGGTAATTTGGTTATATTTTTCGCCGCCCTTTTCGCCGTACTGTCCAGGGATAATGTCGATGCGGGTGTTGTGGGTCTCTCGATATCTTACGCATTGCAAGTTACCATTGCACTCAATATGCTGGTACGTTGGACATCGGACGTGGAAACCAACATTGTTGCAGTGGAACGTCTCAACGAATATGCAGAAGTCGGACAGGAGGCGCCTTGGGAGATTCAGGAATTGAAGCCGGAAGCATCTTGGCCCGAAAATGGAGAGGTCACATTTGACCATTACCAGACAAGATACAGACCTGGGCTTGATCTGGTTTTGAGAAATGTGACATGTACAATTCAGCCTGGAGAAAAGGTTGGCATCGTTGGTAGGACGGGGGCGGGCAAAAGTTCACTGACATTGGCACTCTTCAGAATTGTGGAGGCTGTGGGTGGATCAATTACCATTGACGGTAAGGACATCTCACGTCTAGGACTACATGATGTTCGAGGTCGCATCACAATTATACCGCAGGAGCCGGCGCTGTTCTGTGGCACACTGAGAATGAACCTCGATCCATTCGAGCAGCAGACGGACGACACAATTTGGCAGGCCTTAGAGTTGGCTCATTTGAAGTCTTTTGCGAGGTCGCTGTCGGGGGGTTTGGAGCATGAGATTTCGGAGGGTGGAGAAAATTTGAGGTAAGTAATAATGTAATTGGTACAAAACTGACAGTCAGTTTGAACAATGACTTTTAAATTGAAATTTACATTTCTGTTTATTTGTAGTGTTGGTCAGCGCCAGTTAGTTTGCTTAGCAAGGGCTTTATTAAAGAAGACAAAAATACTTGTTTTGGATGAAGCCACCGCCGCCGTTGATCTGGAGACTGATGATCTCATTCAGGAAACCATTCGAAAAGAATTTAAAGATTCAACTGTAATTACCATTGCGCACAGACTGAACACAATAATGGATTCTGACAAGTATGAACAGTATGATTCAATTGGCTAACTATTAACTATTCATTTTATATGAACAGTCAATCTAATAAACAAAAAATTGTTTTCAGGGTTATGGTTTTGGACAAAGGTGAAATTCGTGAGTTCGACTCTCCTGCAAATTTGTTGAAAGACAAAGACACAATATTTAGTGGAATGGCAAGGGATGCTGGTATTCAATAATGGAGTTTCGAAAATCTTTGTAATATAATATTTGAAGGCGATGCGAATTTATTAATTGTTTAAGATGACCCTACCTTATGTTTTATTTTTTTAAACAAATCAAATTAGCGTTACTAAAAGTTGTGAAGTGTAAGCTGTTCTTGACTATTTATTTAAATTTATTTTAACTCCGCGTGTACAAATGTTCACAAATATTGTATACAAAATAAAAGCAGAAGACTCCTTCTAAAATACATGCGCTCCAGCAGTAGCGACCTTTTGCGGAGAATGATGTAGTGTAATGCAGTGTATTGTAGTAGCGACATCTCGCGGAGAATGATGCAAACACTACAAGCTAAAAATCTCACGCAGCAACGATAACGCAGAAAATCTTACTATGAATTAATTCCTATATACAGCTCGCGTATGTAAATAAAGCACTTCAGTAAATATGTATAGAAATTATTGTACTTTTGAGAATATTAATACTACTACTAACAAAAATGGCCAAACTCGATAAATCCTAATAATTAAATATTGAATATATTTAAAATATATAAAAGCGCAAAATTGTAAATCGGTCTTGTTCATTACAACTTTTCATTCTATAATTCGTGGTTGTAATTTTCGGTGAAATTAAAGCTGTTCACTGGCAGGATTATTTGTGGCTCCGTAAATAGCTATTATATAGCTATTATAATATAGCTACACACTATTCATCAATATATGCACCGTCATTAATGGATTGAAGGTATATAATGAAAAGTATGATAGTGATGACACATATGAATAAGACGACACCCTGGAAGACTTTTAAAACCAATGATTAATATATGTACTTAAAACATGCAACCGCTTGTATAATTCTTATGCGTATGTGTATTATGTACATTATTTATTATTTGATGTTTGAGTAGCTTTCGCAGAACATTCAGCAAAAAGAAACAGGCCAAATAACAGACATGAAATATACACGAAAGTCCTAAGACTCATCGCGTAGTCATAAAACTTCGTAGCATAATGAAGAGAATAGCAGGCAATAGCACGTATATTTGCGGGAGTCACCAAGCAATGATTAGCAATTGGCCCCCAATGAATTTACAGAAAGATAGAGGTTATATAACCAAGTTGTGGAGGTAGCGCATTCAATTTGAAATCTCATAACGTAGCGTTTAAATTTGATTAGTGAAGAAACCCACTTGCTCGACCATTTAACCAAGGGGTTTCCTCCACAAATATAATTACTTTTCTTTGCTGATTGAATTTCTTATGATAGTTTTTAATAGCAAAGTTTATTATAGTGTTAAGAAAGCCTTACATAGTCGAAGATCCAATTTATTTTGTTTTTAACTAAAATTCTCAACATATAAATATAAGCTTTGAAGCAACATGCCCACTAATTTATGTTGTGATGGGACAAACAATCTATCAAGTATTATGATTTAACCAAGTAAAGCACATAAAATTAGCTTTGTGGCGTCCAAATATTTTTATGTTGTCGATATTCTAAAATTGTGTTTGGTTTTGTATTTACTCTATTTGTACAAAATATATATTTATATATATATTTAATATGAGTTTCTTACATTAAAAATATTTTTGAAGTATGGCTAAACTACGCAACTAGTGAAGATGCATTTCAATCAATTACAGAGGCCGTCTGAATATACGCGGTAGTAAATATGCGGTTTTCCAGTAACCCCAGAACCCACCCCGAAAACATTTAGCGTTCCATGGATTGAATGAATATAACGAAAAGTGTAATAAAGAAGATTATTCCCTAGAAAGAAGTATATACAGAGACGAATTAAACATCAGTTTTCAGTTTTTCAAAATGAGTCAGTGTAGTTTAAAATATTTTTTTTACCTACCTCGTATATTAATCTGTAGTCAAGTTTGAATATGTACCTCCTGCCCACACAGAAAATGTTAATTTGAAATCCCTCCAGTATAGCGCTTATCCGACTCATTTGTTCACTATTTGAATATTGTAGACGCTTTACCAAATAAAATTCAATTTGTATTGCTCTGGAGGAACATTCAGCAGAAAGAAACAAGCCGAACGCCACGATCAAAATTTGTACCAAAATCTCAAGCTTCTTAACAAAGTCTAAATGCACTAAAATGTAATGAAGATAAGTGAGATAAGCACAAAGATTTCCCAGGGTAACCAAGCAATTGAAAGACCATAAAAAATTTACAGATTGGGAAAGATTCACTACATCATTAATTCTTTGATGGATGTAGGGGATACCCAATTTAAAATCTGTGTCCTGTCTTAACATTTCCACAAATTTTTGTATAGGATTTAAAAGAGTTAAAGCAGCAATAGAAAACACTTGTAATCGAAAAGGGTCCACAATAATTGACGCGAACTTCATTAATAACATCCCAATTGCAACTATTATATTCAAAGGGGTGGGTTCGTAATTAGTAATGTTTTCAGCTTGGTTTGTTGATCCCAGAAAAATAATGTACCTCCCACTGTGAACCAGTGAATTGTATATCTTTGATGAATCCCAATTGACAGAAGAAAATATCAAAATATATCCAATTATGGTTAACATAAGATGAAGGCTGGCAACAATTATCTCATTCTGGAATCGTATTTGATACAAATGCATATAAAAACATGCATAAATGTAATCGTGTTAAAAATATCCGGACATTCAAAAATGCCTTTGACTCACCCAAGGTTTCGTAACAGTTGCAGACCCATATGACTTGCATGTTTCAATATACTCAAGCAGCTCCTGAATTTTCTCATATCCGCTTATAACTGTCCAAAAATATAATGAAACCACCATCGTGTATGAGACATATGTAACTGTTCTAAAATAGTCGAAAGTATCCAGTGGTGTATCTTTGTGAACTACGTCATCCCAACCCTGTTTCAGCAAACCAAATGACTTAACTTCTAGAAGGAGCCATACCATTAGAAATGTTGCCTAAAAAAATTCAACAAATTTAAAATTTAATTATTTTATTTTATGTTTTATTGAAATCCAAAACCAACTTATGGTACGTGGTGAGTTTGCTTACCTTACGAAATGTTCCGACTTTCACGTTCTTATACTTTCCCGTCCGTGAATCTTTTACCAGCAAATACGGAATGGTGAAGGTGTAGTATCCAGCTTTCAGATAAAGGTGAAAGCAATGCCATCGGGGTACTACCGATTGGGGTTTGTGAGACGGCAGTTCAGTAGTAAAATCCTCTCGTAGAAAGGTTGGGACTATAGATTCTTCAAAACATGTCACCACTTTTATTCTCATTATCGTCGATTTCTATATATATAATTAAATTAGAAGAAGAGTATTTTGAGCAGGTTTTAAAAGAACTCGCCAAACACCATAAATTTGTGACTGAAATCAGGAATGTTGCCGGTTTCACATTTGATGTCCAAGTCTTCTAGATGAAACGCCCTTTCCATGACGCATTTCTCAGTTGCCAGAGTTTGAGTTAACTTCCGGATTACGTGTTTCAACCGTTTTTTTGTAGTAATGAAGTTTATAAATAAAATGAAATTATTTTGTTCGTGTTTGTTTTTGGTTCTATCCATAACTAAAAACCATATATGTAGGTATATACATAAATCCCAGTTAAACATTTTTAGTGGAAGCCAGGTGGAAAGTGGAACTCCTTCAATAATACTGGTAACGATCAGTGAATCAAGTGAATGGATAGTTGAAATTGGTGGTTAATGTCTACGAAAGCTAAGGTGTGAGAGGGCTAAAATGTAGAAGGGCATAGGAGTAGGAGGGATAATGATTCATGAAGGGAAATGTTTTTACGACAGCTTTGTCCCTTATCAATATACGTAGATTTCATTTATTGACAAATATTAAAATAGTGACAAGGGCAAGTTAATTTCCCCATACAAAATCTCATGAGTACAACAATTTGACGAATCACAACAAATATTTTCATTCATGAGAAAGACAATTTAGTTCAAGGAGACATGATATTTGGTATTTAGAAGTAGTTCTACATAGGAAAACAATTACCAATAACTTGGAAAAATTGACAAGTATAGTATATTCCTCGTGATACGCAAGAAGGGTCGAATCCAGGGGTAGAATGGGACAGTAATTGTCACCATCCCGTCTTCGTGGCTGAACAGATTGGGTTGATGTTTGGGGCTACACAATAAGATTGCAGCCAAAATTGTTCCCATGACTAAAGAAAAGTTGGCCCAAACCTGACACGTACATACCGTTTATTGCCGACATCGCGATTACGATGTTGAAATTATTTAAAGGAAAAACACAAATTTAAGTAAACATGTGTCTGTCGATTCAAGACTATTACCTAAATTTCCCGGCTCAAATACATGGTGTGTTGTTTATAGGGTCATGTTCGAAATATATGTACCTACATAATTCTGAGGAATATTTTCTGCATTTTTTTAATCAATGGGATTTATATTAAAATTGTCATTACTTTTTTGTGCTTTGCTGATTGAACTTGTTAATTATTTTCCAGTCCTATGCTGTGCTTCACAAATACTATAGATATCATTACTTGTTTGGAAAATCCGACATTGGTAGCATAGCTAATTATTCCTGTTTATCTTGTTTTTAGCCATGTTAACACAACAAACAATTTACCCACTAAATTATGTATATGGAAATGGCTCAAGCAGTCTCTCCTCGGACAATCACATTTTCAACAAGCAAAGCAACATCAAAGATAAAACGAGAAACCATTAAATTCTAAAAGAATGTAAGAAAAGAAATGTAAATACAGGTAAATATTTCGTGACAATATACTATTGTTTTCCCCTTCAATCTCTACATGTGATGCGTTTAAGGAGATTTACATTTTCTTTTGTTTAAATGAATCGTTTAGACAACATGTTCATATTAAGTGACAACGTTTGTTTATTGCTGCAAGTTAACTGCGAAGTTTATACAGATTTTGCTACACGAAAAGGCGGAGTCTCTCCTATTCCTTACTTTACCTATACTTTTGTGACGTGGACGTATTTTTATGTTGCAATTTAACATTTTTTTGGTTTCGTCACTAAATATTGTACATATAATTTGACCGTACTAACACACAAGTACTAAATTTCTATGCTTGAGTAAATAATGTATCCGTATCCGTTATTTTTTAATTAGATATGTATAACTGTTCAAGAATGATTATAATAAATCAGATTTTCTTGGAAATAGATATTCTTCCATTATGTACGTCGTATAGTGTAAAGTTTAGTATAGTATATAGATACACAATCGTGCTAATAACTATGTAACAATTGTATTAGACATGCAGTACAATGAGTTATAGAAGCTGAATGAAAATAGTAAAGTAGATTTTCAGCAATTCCAAAAACTCCTCCTCGCCCAGCAAGCATTTAGCGTTCCATTGATTGAATGAAAATAACGAAAAGTGTAATAAAGAAGATTGTTCCCTAGAAAAAGTATAAACATAGGAGAATTATTAAAAATGCAGTTTTAACGGTCTTAGAATGCGTTAGTGTTGGAAAAAATTATACACACCTCGAAAATTAATCGGAAGTCAATCTTGAACAAATCCCTCCTTCCCACACAGAAAATGTTGATTCGAACTTCCTCCAGCATAGCGTTTATCTGATTCGTTTCTTCACTATTTGAATATCGTAGACGCCTTACCAAATATATTTCAATTTGTGTTGCTCTGGAGGAACATTCAGCAGAAAGAAAAAGGCCGAACGTCACGATCAAAATTTGTACTAAAATCTCAAGATTCGTAACAAAGTCATACTTCACTAGGTAGTAATGTAGATAGCAGAGATAGGAGCAGAGATTTCCCAGCGTAACCAAACAATTGAAAGACCATAAACAATTGACATATTCAGACAGGTTTACTAAATCATTGATTCTTTGATGGATATAGGCTGCACCCAATTTAAAATCTACGTCTTGTTTGAATGTTTTCGCAAAATTTGTTATAGGACTCAAAAGAGTTAGGGAAGCAATAGAAAACATATCTAATCGAAAAGGATCCAGAATTGTGGCCGAGAGCTTTATTAAGAATGTGCCGAATGCTAGAATTATATTCCACGGAGTGAGTTCGTAATTCACAACGTTTTCACCTTGGTTCATTGACCCAAGGAACATAATGTATCTCCCACTTTCGACCAATGAATTGTATATTTTTAATGCATTCCAATTGTCAGCAGAAAAGATCATAATAATTCCAAGTATGGAGTACGTAACATGAAGGCTGGCAACGATTGTGACATTCTGCAATTGTATTTTATACACATACAAAATGTAATTTTTTTAAAATAAATACTCCGGACACTCAAAATACGACTTTGACTTACCCAAGATTTTGTTACCGTTATAGACCCATATGACTGGCATATTTCAATATAGTCAAGCAATTTTTGAATCTTCTCGTGTCCGCTTATAATTGTCCAAACATATAATGCGAATGCTATCGTATATGAGATAAGTTGAACTGAAACAAAGTAGTCGAAAGTAGTCAGTTGTGCGTCTTTGTTAACGTCATCCCAAGATGCCCTCAGCATACCAAACCAGTTAATCACGCAGAGGAGCCATGTTATTAGAACAATTGCCTGAAATGTGTCAGAATAAATATTTTGTAAATATTTTGTAATATTGAAATAAAAACTGAATTTTTAATGTTTTGTGGCAATTTCGCTTACCTTACGAATTATTCCGACTTTCACGATCTTATACTTTCCCGTCTGCGAATCCTTTTTCAGCAAATACGGGATGGTGAAGGTGTAGTATCCAGCTTTAAGAAACAGGTGAAAGCAATGCCATCGGGGTACTACCGATTGGGGTTTGTGAGGTGTTACTTCAGTAGTAAAATCTTGTTCTAGAAAGTTTGGGACTCTAGCTTCTTCAGATGATGTTACCACTTTAATTTTCATTGTCGTCGATTCCCACATATTAATTTCAATCAGAAGAAGAGCGGAGAGATGGAAATAAGAAAACGTGTACTTCTGCTCGTGCTTGTAAAACAATTACTGGCACTATTAGTTTATTGTAAAAATTTCAGTTAGAAACTTTGAAGTGTAGTTCTCATGTATTGTAACTCTATAAAATACGACGCGCAAATTATGAACAGTTGAAAGTCACATACACTACAATCAAATCCCCTGCGTGGTACCAAATCTCATTGGAATATCACAGTACCCCACTTCCTCAATCTACAGTTACAGGAGAGCCAGTGTTCAGATTTTGTCTATTTTCTTGTAAAAATTTGAATGTAGGAAAATTACTCCAACAAGCAGTTTTTCGCTCACAAGGGAGAATTAATACCTCTCTGTTACCAAAGTCGGCAGCAGTATTGTCGGGTTAACAGTTTGTGTCCGAAATTTTGAGATGAATGTTTCATTGAATTGAAACACCTTCTCTGACATATTTCTAAGTCGTCATAGTTTGAAGTAACTTCAGGAATGTAAATGTATGAATCAGTTATTTTGTGTACTAATGTCTAAATGACACAAGTGCCCTGCGGGTCTCACAAAAGGGCACAATGCACAAAGTTGATAAGAACAGAAAGGGGGGGGGGGTTATCCAGAAACATAATTAATTTGACCATCACATGATATTATAGATAAATCAAGGGGAGAAATTGGTTATGATTAGTCACTTCCGGTGAGTCATGTGATCATGATTCGTCAATCATAGGTTGAGATTGGTCTTGATTCTTCACTTCTGGGATAATTGGTATACGACTTGACTCAGGGCAATCATTTAACATAGGTAAGATAGGGAACCCGTCCCATGTTAATTCTCCATGTACCCCGAACAAATTTGATACAAGTTCGGTAAACATTATGATAGTATGTATAAATAAAATTGTTTTCTTTGTGATTGTTTTCTTCATGTTCATAATTAAAAACAACGGATGTATCCCAGTTAGAAATATTAACTGGACACAAAGTTGCAATTGTATGGATACGTAGAAGGTTTTAGCAGTCATTTCCAAAACTAGTACAGTGTAATCCTTTACCAGTCCATACGGCATAGGGAAGGTGTGGTATCAAGAAATTTTAAGAAAAGGTGAACGCAATGTAATCGGAGTACCATTTTGCAAAGTAGCTATTGATATTTTTTGCATTAATGAAGTTTATATTAGAAATATACTAGTAGTTTTCGGTGTTGTTTGAGTGTATCGTGCCTTAAAATAATCGACATTATAGCTTGTTTAGAAAGTCTTACATAGCAGCAACTCCTATTTATGTTGTTTTTAACAAACACGTTACATGTTTAAGATAACAAGTATTATGCCCATCAAGTAATTTACATTATAATGTGACAAACGAAGTTTTCACCAAGTAAAATAAAAGTGCCATTGTATAAATATTTCGATGTTGTTGTCATTAATTAGACAATGTTTTTGGTTTTATGATTTAGGATTTTTACCCGATTTCTCACTGTGCAGTGATTGAATGAATATAGTGAAGAGTGTAATATAAAAGCATGCTCCCTAGAAGCAAGTAACAACAGAGGAAAATTATTTAAAATTAATATTTTCAGTTTTTCAGAATGCGCCAGTGTTGCCGATAATAATTAATATGCCCACCTCAAAAATTAATCGGTAGTCAGTCAGATTGACTCAATCTTGAAGATGTAAAAATTCCATCTTTGGAACAAAGTCGGATGTCACTAAAATATAATGAACACAGCAGAGATAAGCGCAGACATTTCCAAGGATAACCAAACAATTGAAATATCGCAAACAATTTACACATTGTGATAGGTTTACAATATCATTGATTCAGATAATTTAGAATTGTATCAGTGATTGATAAGGGTAAGGTAGTTTTCCCCATACTAAATTCCATAAGCGTACAGTTTGAAGAATCAAAATAAAACAATTTCATTTATGCGAACACAATTTTGCTCATGGGGGCATATTATTTTATATTTAGAAGTATTCCAGGAAGGGAAATAACTACCAATCACAAGACTTATACATCCTGGGTATTCCTCGCATAATGTGGGAGGTCTCCCATCCGGGGTATTAAAGTGGGATGGTAATTGTCCCCAACCCGTTTTGGTCCATTCGTAGATGGCCAAATTCGCCAAATTGGGCTGATGCGTGGGAGTAGCTACAAAAAGAGACTGCCGTCTAAAGAGCTCCCATGACTAAACCAAAGCGGTGCCGAAACTGGCAAGTTTTATTTCCAACATGGGGATTCCGATATGATAATTATTTAAAGTAGAACGATTTTAAGTATACATAGATAGACATTTATACGGATTTAAGACTTTTAACTAATCGTAAGTTTCCCGGCTAAAATAAATGGTGTATTGTTCTTTGGGTCATAGTTCGAAATATATTTAATTCTAAAGAATATTTTCAGAAGTTGTTTTTGTTTGAATAAATGGGATTTATATTACAAATTAAATTACTTTTCTGCGCTACGCTGATTGAATTTCTAAACTATATTTCCGATAGTGCCATACTGTTCTTTATATGTAAATAAAGTAGACAAATACAGTGCCCCTCCATATTAATTGGTGATTTTGATAGAGGTTCATTGCGGTGAATATATCAAGATCAGGTAACACATAACGGTTATTTCTGAACATACATTTGATAGAGTAGACTTTTG
>VYYJ01003617.1:0-16013 GCA_021029165.1 Cyphoderus albinus
GGGCTGACGTTGGCTGTGGGGTGGACTGACGGTGGGCCGTGGGGTGGGCTGACGGTGGGTTGTGGGGTGAGCTGACGTTGGCTGTGGGGTGAGCTTACGCGGGCCTTTCCTTCTATGATAACTCACGAAGCAGCAGTAGCAAAATTATTTACCACATTGGTACTAAAAGATTCCAAAAAAGCGTCTTTTAGTTTGAACACAACTCATGCAACTTAACGTAATGTTTGTAAATGTAACCGCAACCCCGAAAATAAATAAAATAAAAATGGAGGAAAAAAGAAAAGAAATGTGATCTGACTGATCTAGATTTCTTTCCTGTCCTGACATGCCATCGGCGCGGGTCCTTTTTCTCTTCTTGTTTCGCTTCCATTAAAAACTCTTGTCAGGGATGATGAGGATGACATGATGTTTGCTGTAAACATTACGTACATTTGCTTGTCAAATAAAGTAAACTAATTCATCTCATTTCATCTCAGCTCAACGCTTCTCTCTCTATAAAGAACCACTGAATATTATTACGTGGTGGTAGGGAAAATGGATCTTTTTGTTTGAGTTTTTCTCGCACTCTACGAAACTGAAACGATGTTCCCATTTGAATTGACTTTGACTCTAGTCGAACAAAAGCTGATGCTACTATGTACTTACTACTGGGAAAAGAAGCTTTTGTTATTGTGGACACGAACCGATAACCAATTGACTTTGACTCTCCTCTCGAGAAGTTGGTCCTTGGTGGACAGTCGGGGTTTGGAGAGCGAGCGGACGAGTTGGATTCGATGCTTTGTTTTCTTTCATGGTTGTGTGATTCTTCTGATCTGTTTTATGCAAGGGGGTTGTTTCATAATGGAGAAAATAAGAAAGCCGAAATGCGCCAGGTGCAGGAATCACGGGATGATTTCCTGGTTGAAAGGTCACAAGCGACATTGCAGGTTTCGGTTGTGTGCGTGTGCCAAGTGCAATCTGATTGCAGAGCGGCAACGGGTCATGGCTGCACAGGTAATTAACAAAGTTAATGTTTAAAGTTTAAAATTTACTATTATTTTCAGTTAAATATTTTTTTATATATTTTTATTATTTTTAAGGTTGCTCTAAAACGTCAACAAGCAGCGGAAGATGCGGTGGCTCTGGGTCTCCGGACGATTGCAACAGGCAATCACCTGAAGGTCCTTCCACAAGGGCCCATTTTCGGAATGAAAATCTCCGATGCGGAAGTCACCATCCAAAACGCCTTCCTCAACACCATCGTCCTCATCCTCCTCAACTTCCATTAAAGATCTCTCTCACAAGGGCTCGAAAAAATCGCCTCCTCAAAATAACACAGATTCGTCGAGACGGGGCACTCCGCAACATACACCTACCAATAGCAGCCATGGTCATCATCATCCGAATGCACCGTCGTCCCTTTCTCTGTCCCCGACGCCGGATGAATCACAGGTTGACTCCACAGTGGAAGCCACTAGCTCATCAGTGCCTGATAAGCGGGGTGGATGTGGAGGTGGAAGTGGTAGCGGAGGTCACCTTCAAAAGTCTAGTGCTACTTCCGGGGTTAATGTTGCAACAACTTCATCACATCCACATTATCATCATCATCACCACCACCACATGCAACCCTCTCAACTGCACCACCCTCACGTTGATCCAGAATTAACTCCAACAAAGGATATCTTGAGGAAATTATTTCCAACGTATGATGACAGCGATTTGGATCACGTTCTTTCCCAGAATGACCACAATCTTGTGACGACAATTCAAAAGCTAGCTCCACATCATCATTCTGGACCACCAATGCAAACGTTCTGGACACTCAGGAAAACGGTAAGATTTGATTTCATTAGCATAAGTTAATGTGTACCCATAAAAAAGTGTCTCACTGTGCCCCTCATTTTATATTATTTCTTAGTACAACACAAAAACGCGACAAGACAGTCCGCTGTGGGGGAAATGCCCTTCAAAACTACCTCGCCACGTGGAACCCCTCTTCCACGTCAATCCCCCGGCACATCTCCACCCCCACCACTTCCACCATTCCCGGATTTCCTCTAGCCGCCGTCTCCGGTCCACTTGTCACTACCACCCCGTCCATTTCCTGTTCTTCCTCCAACAAGCGCGTCTCCGCGTTCGTGCGACCCCAACAAACCCTTCACCCAACACCCCATCCCTCCGCAACCCCCTCCTCTCTCATCGGATTCCCCCGGCCTGATCTGCCCTTCCTTGCACCATCCATTCCACCGCCAGGACCTTCCGCCAGTCAACTCGCTCCTCCAGACAGTTTCAACGGCCTACCTACAATCTTGCCGTATCATCCCGCCCCAATGTGGGCCAGTAGCAACGTGTTCTACCACTTCGCTCTCCCACCTCCGCATCCTCAACCCCCCACACATCCACCCTCCTCCACACTCGCAGATCTCTCTTCCCCACCCTCCTGGAACGCCCGACCGTTCCACCTCCCACCTCCTTCCGGTTGCACCATTGCCGGCTGCCAAGATTGTGTTGTAATTGCGGGTGGTGCTGGTCCCGGCTCTAGATTTCCCACTGGAAGAATCACCCCCATCACCAGCACCACTTCCACCACCTCCGCAACTCCCCTAGCATCACCTCCATCTCCCCCTTCGTCGTCCTCCCATAGCATTAAAAATCGAAGGCACAGCAGTGAGCTGGAAAATTCCAGCAGACGTAATGAAGACGAGGACATCGATCCCGACTCTCCAGCAAGTCTTCACGTAGAGAGCAGCAGCAACAGCTTGGGAAATGGGGGTGAGGACGATGATGACCCAGGGGATGAAGCTATGGATGTGGAAGGTGGCTCCTCGGCGTCCGACACAGATATCTGCGTAAACAGGGAAATTTGAAATAGATAAATATGTAATAAATAATTAAAATCATTGCAATTAAATAACTAGTTAAATAGTTAAGACTAAAAATAAATCTTGATTCTCCACATTTTTGTTCGATTTATTTTTGTGAATGGGAAAGAAGTTAATGAAAGAAAAAGATGCCTCCGGTTTGTGTCAGCAAAGTGTAATAAAAAGTCTAATTTTATCTCGCATACACCGCACCCAGCCTTTGGGCAAACTTCTTTCATTCTGTGTGTTTTTGGAAGTGTTGGGGTGGAATGAGTAATGAGATAGGATGAAGTGAAATTGGATCATGGCAATTTGCCTGGAACACACAAAAGTCTCTGGAGAGGTTTTCCATGATTTTCGCAAAAAAAAGACAAATATCCACGAGCTACTAGAAAATTCAATAAACTAGAACCAGAGCTAGAAACTATTTTGATTCCGCAAGTTCAATCATGGAAATTAAATTAGGAAATGAGAAGTCAACAAACGATACGTTTCATAAATAAATTACCGATTTCAATTGATTCTAGCACCCTCTTCAACTTTATCATTTTTGTGACTCATTTTAACAAAAAAGTGAAAACGAAAAAGAATCATCGTGAGAAAGAAAGAGTTTTCTTTTCATTTCGTTGTGACTTCACACACACACAACACACGTGAAGTGAAGCGACATGAGAATGAGAAGGTGATGCTCGGGCTCGGATGGATGCATGCTCCAAAAACTTCATGGAAGCATTTTCATAGCTTTTTTGACTGTGTGTGGCACTCGCACTACTGCGACACTGTGTCCATTAGTTAAGCAAATAAACACCTATCAATCATTTTTTCTGTCGACAGTTACACATTTGCTCTTAATATTTTTTGTTTCACCGAAAACGATTCAGTGGCATGTAATGGCGGATGGTAATATGTAAAGGGATTCGTAAAGATTTAGAGTGAATTTGTTATTATGATTATGAGGTTTTTATTTTAACTGAGCACATGATTTTAAAAACAAAATAGATATTATAGAGAAGCTAAATTGACACGATGTTTTTCCTTGTGCTGTCATGTTCTTATTTTGAGACAACAAAATCAAGACGAAAAAGTTTTTTGAAACAATAAAAAGTGGAAATTCCTTAGGATGCTCCATAAATCTGTTTCTAACTGACTGAAATAATTTTTTATGTTATGCATGTATTTAGCTGTAGTACACATGTGTGCTTGAATGGTTGGTGGCTACATTTTTCGCCTTTTCTTTGTTTTTCAAAACTGCAGGAAAATGTTTCAATTAAAAGAAAAACATATTTTGGGGAGTCGGTTGAGTAAAAATCTCCATTTTTACTGCATACTAAGAGAAACGTTTCAAATTTTCTTGGCATCCAAAAACAGATCACATTATTTTTGTGGGACAAAAAAGTAACCTTTTAACAAGCTCTGGATTTCTTTTTTTAATTTTAAAAAGGGGGTTGCGTGCATGTTGGAAATTGGCAATGGCAAGCAAACAACGAAGGACAGGGCAAATAAATGTTGAATTCTTTAAATTCGTCTGAGCTAAATATTTTTATTTTTACATTTAAATATATAGTGAACAATACGATTTCAAAATAACTGTTAACTGTAATAGTATAACATTAAATATTTCATTATAAATAATTTGCTGATTCACGAGGAAATTTACTGAATTAAATACTGCAGGTTCTTGCATTTCTTATAGATAATGTGAGCACATCATCGTATTCAGCATGTGCATGCACCATTTCCAAATCTTACTTTTCACATGCAAAATAATTTAAATTCGAATTTATAATGATGCATTAAAAATATTGAATTGTATTAATAAATATTAAATTTACTTCGGAACAATTTTTAAATTACAGTTTCAACCGAGTGATATAACTTTAATATAGTTAAACTATGATAAGGTTTATTTAATTTATTTTGCATAGGTTATATAAACTTTTACCCCTCACATCTACATTTCTCAATTTCAGGTAAAATTTGCGGACATAAAAAATAAAATTAATCTTAATAGTTAGTTAAACTTAAATAAAGGCGTTTAGCGTAATTTCTTTACTTTGTGACATGGAATTTTATAATTCATGTGCAACATGTAAATATGGAAGGACTTTTAAAGTTTAAATTCACAGTGCGAAAAAGAAAGTAATTTAATTAAAGTAGACGTTCAAAGTCGGGACATTAAAAGAACAAGTCTATTAAAAGGTTTATAAGATTTCATTTTAAATTATGTCAAGAATTAGAATATTTCCAGCAATTTATGATAAGTTTCTCTAGTTAAACTAATTGTTACAATTTACAACAACTAATACAAGTACAATGTTAATATCCTTTTAAATACCACTTTTCTGACTGACTATCCAACAAATATTGCAAATTGTCACATTTTTTGAACGATACTAGTTAAATACTTTACATTTTGATACCCAAAGTGTAAATCTATCTTTATGTATGCACGTAATATGGCTCGTTATTCTTCCAAAGTTTATTGCAGACTAGTTTTTGTGAAAAACTCTGTCACAGTACAGTTTTGTATACAATACACCTAATTAAACTAATTAATTAATTCATCTATTCATTTACACTCCAAAGCGTACCACCAAAAAAATAAATTAAGCACGCGCTGCTGCACTTTTCACGTTTCTTCAAAACTTCACAATTTAAGATAATTCATTTTGAGGAGAACGTATCAGATCGTCTGAATGTCACATAGGTGTAAAGGAGACTTCCCAGCACGCTGCAATTAAAACAATAATTAATCCATCAATTAGATCAAATTAAAACCAGTTCAGCCCTTTCAGACATTTGCATAATAAGTGTTAATTTGAATTAACTGACCTGATATTGATCCCTATAAAGTTGACCCACTGAAAGACATAGTCTCCCCCGATAAACATACCCAGGTATGTCACCGAGATATTTTTGAGACAGCCAATGATTGTTGTGGTGAGTGCGGAATTGTATTGCGTGCAGAGAACCACACTCGCGTTAAGAATAAAACCCATGAGACAGCTCATAAAAAAGTTGACGAGGAACGTTAAGTCTGACCAGCCATCGTACTGCATTGCCTTCAAAACAGAAACAACGAAACAAAATTAATCGTAATCGTAATTAATTCAGGAAAAAATAGTTACAATAATCAAGCAGTTTAATTACTTTGTCAATTTCTCCCGACGTGTATGCGAAAAGAAACGCTGGAACTACCATGAACAAAGCATTGTAGAACATAAGACCGTATTTGCCAAAGTCTTTCGAGTCCAGTTTCTTCTTGATGAAGACACCGTTAGCTGCGGTGAAGAAATTATTAAGTGTGACCAACGTGTAACCTTCCCCACTAAAAGCTAAGTCATTGCTATAAAATACAATACAAAAGTAAGCACATTAAATAACGACATTAACAACCATTGAAATTGTATTTATGTAATCCAACACGATATAGTATTTAGATTTTACCTTGATGCTATTAGAGCTCCAGCAATCATAGTATAAACCGATATCTGAACGGGAATGGACGGTCGTACTCTGAAGATAAATATTTTAAAATAAAATTGAAAAATATTTTCGATAAAAAATTGTAACCTTTTAATTAAAAAAAACACTTTTAATTACCCCAAGATAAAAAATTCAGCAATCATCGTCATCAAAATGGAGAATCTACGAAGAGCTGTGAACATAGGTAAACTGAGAGTTTTTGTCCCACCCAGACCAGTAATTGCATTGCCTATAAAGATTAAAGGTAACGGAAAGATCTGCAACAACAAAAAATACATCACACTGAAAACAATTATTTAATGATTGAATGATTTAATGAAGGAAAATCTCACCTTTCGAAAAGAATCCCTCCCTAAAGGAGGATAGCTCAGAAGACGGAGCTGCTTCGCTACGAATAAAACTACTATTGTGGCACATATTTGACCAATGGCAAGAAATTGGAAAGAAGGAAATCTGCAAGAAAGAGAATTAAACCGTTATGTGCATTTTCAAGTGGAAATCAAATCTAAAATTGAAATCAATCAATCAATCAAACAAAGATAAATAGAATAAAAAGTGTGTGATCACGTTCACGGTTCACTTACTTGTAGCTCGTTAGCACAATTTTGTTCACAACCGTGATCAAGAAAGATGCAACGGCATAAAACAAAGCGGCTAGGACCTTCATAACGTACAAGGCGCGAGCCTCCCTCGCATTTTGTTCCGCTTTGGAAGAAGAAAATGTGACGATACTGCTGCCGCTACTGCTGTCTTTGTCACCACTGACACCTTTGTCATGTTGATTGATAGTTAAGATGTGTTGATGACTACTGAGATTATTGTAGAGATGATGATGATTATTTGATTGGTTATAGTTCTCCGAGGGAGAAGAACGAGAATTGTTCAGGTTATCGGCATCGCGACTATCTGAAGACAGAAATGGTAACTTCTCCTCATCCAGTTCCACAACATGAGGCATTTGGTGTGGAGAAATGTAATGCTTCCTGGAATCCGATTTTTAACGCTTGTCACTGTCTTTAACTTATTCACTCCAGGAGTAGTTTAGTAACCACGTTGAATTAGCGGCAGGTGTAGTGCGAAGTGCCGTGCAGTGAGTGCAATTGTATTGTGGAGGTGTCACCGGTAAAATTATTTGCTGGAGAAGAAAATATTAAAAATCAATCAATTATATTAAGTAAGTTCCATTCCAATTAAAAATGTATTAATAAGTTAGTTTATTCAATTACTTACCATAAACTAGTTAGGTTACATCAAATCATTCCATAAAAATGATCAAACATCCAAAAAGTGACAGTGCCACAGTCTTAACTGGTGATTTGTTGATATATTTTTCATCGTGGTGATTGTGATTCCCTCTTAGTTGTATTATTATGATTTATGATTGTGTTACGAAGATAATCTCTGTTCTGGATCCCTCGATTTCTGATTGTCCAGCAGCATAAATTTATAAACGATTATAATTTGTCGACATGGATGGACAACGTGGCTGTGGCTTCACCAATCTCCTTAACATCAACGGGACGAAAAGTTACCTTGTTGTAGCAGACTTGATTTCTGTCAAGGGAAAACAAAGTGGACACGTCAAAATTGATAAGCATGGCTTTATGATAAGCGTCTTAAATAAATTGCGACTAGAGCTAAACTCTGGGCTTAGAAAGTGCTTTTACACTTTAAAAACCAAAACCGAAGACACAATCACAGTATTTGAGTTGAGCTAACTTCGGCAATTAAAATCGTTCTGTCAGTTTGGCTAAACAATATAATATTACATTACCATTATCTTACAATTACAAAACTATACTATAATTGAAATGCCCCAGAGTCTTAACTATAATAATTAGAATTAACAAAATCTGTCTTCTGCTCACAAAAAGCTTATCTGTCACTCACTCAGCTGACTTCCATAAAAATCCTGTTCCAGCATATGAGAGAGACACGATAATTAAAACAGGATAAGACGTAGACTCTTATCTTATTAAATTCAACTATTTTTCACTCACATACCGAAAGTTAAAAACTGCCAGATTAAAAGCAAAAGCTACAGCTAAAATACAAATCTACTCACCAGGATATTAAATTAACACACTTTAATTGCACATTTTTCTCCGAAAACTTTAATACACGTATACAAAAATGTAAGACAATGTTTTTATGACATATTACCTATGATTCTTGTGAATTGTGACTGATTGACTGTCTGTATGTAAGTAAAGTAATGAAAAGCTTGTCTTGTCGAGGTGTGTTCATTTCATTTCATGTGGCCACAAATTCTTTATTCAACTTTATCAATAACAAACTCCAGTCTCAAGAAAACAATGCACTTTTGCGTGAACCACTAAAACGCAATAGACTGTATGTAAGTAAATTAGAAATGAGACTGAACCGAGGTAATGTAGATGTGAGATTTTTTCAAGCCAAGGATTCTTCTTTACTCTTGCTTTTTATGAGACTGTATAATAATCTAATGTAACAAACTTTTTTAGCAGATTTCGGCTTTCTGCTCAATGCACAATGCTTCTATTATATCATTGTGTATGGCTCTTTCCATTCTCTCATGTTCATTTCTTCATTTCATTGACATTCACATCATCCATCGCATCAATCGGCACTTCTGGCTCAGTCACTTCCACATTTGCTCATGATTTTTTACTTGTGTAGGTATGTTTTAGAAAATGATTTTTTACATAAGACGAAAAAGTCACGAAGAAAAAAACAAGCCATGAACATGATAATGATATGATCGTTCATAGTTAGCGATGATGTTTAATAAATTAACGTGCGCAACGAAACTAATATTATGAAAGCTTAACTTATTTATGCGTTATCGACGACAACTGCATGCATGTTAAGTAAATGTGTTATAAGTTAATACAAATTACAATACACCATCAATACATACATAACATCCAAACAAGACTCAAGGTCAATGCAAAAATATGTGCAGAAATAAATGGAGAGTGCAACAAAAGTGATGAATGACAAAAATCCTTCCTGTTTAAGGCATTACATTACAATTTTCAATGAATGACACTGATCATGATCATGGTAATGATAATCCAATGATAACGCTGTTTATTATTACTGCTGATAATTTAACAAAAAACTCTAGTTCATGGAGATTTAGCATCTATGTGTTAAGATTTTCGGTTTTGTAATAGAAATCGAAAGGGAACGTCGTCGAAGTTGAAATTCGGGGAGAAAAGTATAGTAATGCAACTAATAATAAATAATTGGAAAATATAAGATATTAACTTTTATGAAGTTTCTAGACAAGAAACAGCAGAAGATTTGTATGATTGATTGAGATTGAAGATCTTTTTAATTGATTAAACCGTAAAACTATCAGTAATAAATCCATACTGTTAATGCAACCTGACATATCTAACTGATCCTTTAACGCCTACAACCAGCGATTTATTTTGTGAGCCGCCAATTTTATACAAATTAATGAAATCCCCTAAAAACTTTCACATGACATCATCATAAATAGAATACCTTTTAGTCATCCATTCTCCAAAGAATGGACATGAATATGCATATATATTAGCATATTATCGAAACCCGAAACCCAATTAATTCGCTATTCCAACTACCAAAAGTCATAAAGTCACAAATACTCACATCAGCGTCAGTGCAGTTTGTGTTAAGAGCCAAGGTACACGTACAATGATAACTTCTAAACTCTTAAAAGCAGTAAAATAAAAAAAACCAACATTCAATATTTAGCTACGTTGCAACTTCAGTTCAGTATCTAATTAGCGGTTGGCTATTAAAACCGCAGAGTTGCAATTTTCATGCTGCATCGTCCTTTTCATATTTATTACTCACCTCCTCAAAGGCATCGGCTTTAGTCATTTACCATCATAAACTGAATCTTGAATTTTGAATGTGAAGCATGTTCTGCATTTTCATACACGGTATTATTTTTCGTAATGAACCACAACAACTAAAACGAAAACGAAATTCCGGTTTTTATTTTGCTTTCGACAGATTAGGTTTCTGGTCACTTTGGTTTATATGGTGGTCTTGGTCTTGGAAGAAACTTCAAAAGAAAATGCCACTGTCTTCACAAATTTAAAATGTCATTGCCACTTTCCACTAGACTACAACAAAATGCGCATCTTATTAAAGGCTATCTTTTCATCATGATATTTGCGAAAGAATGTTACGTTGCCACTTTTTAATTTCAAGGCTGGAGAGATTTTCCTCACAGGAAGAATGAAGTTTGCATTGCCACCTTCATTGTCAACAAGGTCGTCGGACCAGACTGGCGCATCTGGATTGTTGTTTTGTAGTGGAGTGTGGACACAATAGAGAATAATTTCAAAGTTTGTCACTCGCCACGATTGTCCGAAAATTATTACATTCTTTGCTTTTCTAGCGACGACGAATGGAACACAGAATGGAAACAAATATAATCACGTGAAAATAAAACCAAAAGATAGATCTGAATGGTTAAGGTTCTTTGAGTTTTCGCAGGCGGATGCAACTGTCATCAAAAGAAACTGAAATTCTGTGTGGCGGTGATCACAATACAAAACACATCACATAACAAGGAGTTAAAATTCACATCGTTTGCGTAATTTCTCTCTTTCCTTTGAAATGGGTGATAATTTCTGACTAAATGACAACACGATTATGTAGCAACACTATAGCATGACTGTGGCAGTTTTTCATGACATGTTGACACAAACACAAATCAGAAGTGAAAAAATTACACTTACCTTACACACATACACCTAATGTATATTTGCACGTGTTCACGAACAGCAATTTCCTAATGTATATGTTGCGAGTATTAATTTATGTATTGTTAAGCTTAAATTAGCTTAACAATTTTCTAATCTCCATCATTAAGACCTGATAAGCGGACCAAGATGATCTGCCGATTTAGCCAGCACAGCAGACCAGATACGAATGTGAATGATTTTGAGTTAACTACAGTAAATGCCAAATCATCACATTCTTATTCTTACAATTAGGTATACATCACCATCATCGCCCATAGCTCAGCTCACTTTGTTAAGTCACGTCGCTCAGAAGATAAGAAAAATGCAAGATGTGTTTGTGTGTTGTGTGTGCACCAAACGAAACGAAAATGTGAATGATGTTGCACTCCATCTTCAAGTCGGCGCCACCTCCTCCACATCACATTACCATTTTATAGAGTGCATAAAACTCAAACTAAAACCTCCACATCAAAATATTGCTTCATTTTTGCATTTATTATTTATTTTAACACAGTAAAAAGCGATCCAAATATCCGATAAGCTTTTTAAGTGAACTTAGGATTCATTTTCATGATGTGTTTTACTTTTTACTACTTTATTTTATAGGCAACTGGCCGTCATGGCCGTGTCGTGTCAGGATGGCCACCTGCAGAACCTGGTACCGGTAAGATGCTAATGCTCACTCCATACATTATGAATATGAACACTGCACTGTGCTCAGCATTTTCCACCTGTCCACATTTTTATAAGGAAATTTCACACTCACACCATTTTATTATTTCATTTCGTAATGTGTTACTTGTGTTCACAAACCCATTACTCTAGAATAGACACAGACTGAAAAAGGTAAATTTGGAAATTCAAGCACCAAAGGTAAAGTAAAATGCTACAGGCTTAAATCGATTAATATAAATGGTACTATACTCGTTAACAAAAGCTGAATTGAAGTGGGTTCAATATCCCAAAGTAATTCGCAGCATGCTACAGATAACCAAAATTATGGTAATATCCTACCATGAAATTACATGCATTCTGCCTTCATCACCAATCACCATCATTATCATTTTATATGAATGAGTAAAGACAGAAATAACTTCGCTACCAAAAATAAAGTGATGAAATGCCGATTGAGTAAATTGTTACTGATAATTGTAATTAATTATAATTTCATCTGATTTGTGTTATACAAATAAATCGAAAATATGTATCAAATTGACAATTAATCATAATATGTATGTAAGTAAAGTCTGTCTTATTTAGCTTTAGGAGAAACGACCTTTGATGATAATGCCAGTTTTGATGCCTTTTCAAGTTGAGCGTTGTAGGTATCTTCTAGAGCTATAGAAGAGATGGCGGTCTTTGCACACGCTCCTGATGGTGCCGGTTGACCTTTAGAAAATATGGTTTTTGCTGATGCTGCTGCCACTTTTGATGTCATATCAACCTGAGACTTACTTAGACCTTGAGGTTTAGAAGAGACAGCCTTTGTTGATGCTGCTGATGGTGCCAGTTTTGATGTCACTTCAAGTTTATCTTGACCAGGAACTTCTGGCTCCTCCTCCTCCTCGAGGCAAACGCATTTCTTCACCATGTTTGAAGTGACAGGTGGCCGACGGTCATAGATGGATCCTCCTTTACTGTTCTGAGGGGCCAGCGCCTGTTTCAGGCCCTTCTTCATGGGCTGTGACAGCATGTTCGGGTAGCGCACGTTGAACCGAATAATCAAGTCACCTTTTCTGTCAGGCTCATCAGAAATCGGCATTCCCTCCCCAGGAATGATTTTCTCGTAGCCGGGCTGCACCAAGTGGACATTGTACACCCGGAAGGAGCGTCCGTCCAAAGTGTTGATGGGAATGACCACACCACAAAGCGCCTCGTACAAATTGACCGTGACAAATTGAACTAAATTATCCTTTTCTCGCTTGAACACCGGATGTGGTTGCATCTTCACCTTGAAGACGACATCGGCCGGTTGCATTCCGTGCAGCTCGTCCCCTTGGTTGAGGAAAGTGAACTCGGTTGATTCATCCGTTCCACGTGGAATCTGAATGGTGATGACTTGGTCACGAGTCTCAATGGTGCCTTCCTCATTTTGCACCATGCGCGGAAAGACGATTTTTCGAACACCGCCATTGTAGGCTTCCTCCAGAGTGACCGGAAGCTCCTTGCTGACTGGGTTCGCCTTAGGACGAATTCCCTGAGACTCGCGGTTCACGTAGGAATCCCCGGGTACACAGGCCTCTGCCACGAGATCTGCGAATGGATTGTCTGAACCGAAAAACTCCCTAAATGACAAATAAAATTCACTTAAAAATTATTCCAAAAGAATTTGTTTGTCGATAAGCAGAAAAACTTTTACTTAAAAGTCAAATCCGGGTCGCCATGATAAGCGTAAGGTGCAATGAAGCCATCAGGCCCGACGAGACCTTCCTTCAGAGCTCGCTCTCCAAACTGGTCGTAGATGGCCCGCTTTTGGGGGTCATTCAATACATCGTATGCTTCGCTTACCGCCGTGTACATGCTGGTTCGGAGCATCTCTTCCGTAATTTGTCGCTGGTGTTTTTCACTTTTCGACATCAGAGGATCCTCCGGTGTTTTGGGGCGACGTGCGTGTCGCTTTGGGTTGTAGAAGAGGGCCAATTGTTTGTATCTTTAATTTAATAAAGTTGGACTAAATTACGGATTAATAAGAGCATTAAATTAAATTCTTGGTCATGAAATGAAATTTCGTACGCCTTCTTGATCTCATCTTCAGATGCATCCTTCGAAATGCCCAGATTCCGATAATATTCGTAAACCATTGTGATCCTGCCTGTAATTAATTGACCTAACGAACAAAACGATCTGGATAGTTAGAAAACTCCTTCGGAATACAATGACAAAAAATGTCGTTGGACTCTAACTCTTTGCTTTATGAACAAATGACTCAGATTTTCTTGAGCAGCAATTTTAACACTCAACGTATTTACCGAAGAACACAAAAAAATCCAGCTTATGTCAGACAATTGTTGGACTTGAATGTTTCAGATTTCAGACATGGATTTTTTAACAAACAAAAAATATTTTTTCGGCAGTGGTTTCCATACAGCTTAATTTTACCTTCACAACAAGTAATGTTAAAGTGGTAAAAAATCCTTTCACCTTTTTATCTTCATTTCAGTCTGTAGTTACTAGCTCAAGTTGGTCTTATTTTAGAAGTAACTGTATTAAACAGAATACAGAATCATCTCCCCATCAGAATCTGAAGACCATGCCAAGATGCAAAACTAAAAGAAGCGAGAAGGAGAGAAAAGAGAAAAGCCGAAACAAAAAACGAAAAAAATCAATCTTGACCTTTTCGGTACACTTTTAACATTTTCTTGACCTTTGACCTTATTATATAAAAATCTTAAAACAAGGATTAGCTATTTACAAATTTTAAACGAAGGCCTTCTCATCTTCACCCGGAAACATGGCGCTCCCTTCAAGGATTTTATGTACACTCCTGATAAAAGAACAAAGCAAAGCCTCAGATGGTGAAGGGTAAAAGGAAGAAAAAGAAGCCCGTGGAGATCTCCAAGCTGATGAAGTTTCCTCAGGTGCCGGAGTATCCCTCCAGGACTCACATGGCCAAGAAGTAAAGGATCCCCCCGACGCCATCATTAACCCGAGAATGCCAACCTCATCTGTGATTTGCAAAAAGAGTTTTCCAATGCTCCCCCGACCACTGCATCACGGTGGTGTGTATGAAATGTGTGATGTGTACCGGAGCAGATGGTCGCTTAAAAACTGTCTTTGGACTGCTCCACAAGAAGATGTATCTAATACATACTTACAATATTTTAAAGCAACTCATCTATGTAGATATTTAGTCTAATTAATAATTAATTCATAAAAATAAAACCTTATTCATGTAGCATTGCATAGCTTAAGCAAACTTGTTAGCTTTTGGTCGCATGTTTTCCATTTTAATGTGATAAAACAATAATCAAGCCATCAAAAAACAAAGTTCGCTTGCTTGCACTCATAGAATATCTAATCGAGTATCTTTTAATGACGTGACGTGCTGCCTGCCTCCTCCTCCATGCCACTGCCATATCTTTACTTGCATTCAAGTGCATTTCGTTTTTCGCATTTGTTCGTACTTATCTCTTTTCAAGCTGCTTTTACCTACCTAACTCACCTTGTAATTTTCTTTCAGCTTTTCGCCAACATCACAACTCAAGTTGAGTACCAAACGTAAGCCACTAAAGAAATGATCAAGATTTCTTCATGATTCAGACAGACATCATCATCTTCATTCTACGTAACGATCCTATTTCGTATTCTCATACAAAGTTATTACTACATACAATCCTGCACTGCACTCCAGAGTGCTTTAATTAGCCCTGGTTTGGTTATGGATACGGACTCAATTTAATTTTAGCAGTCAATCCAATCCCAACCAACCCGATAAACACTCCTACAAATTTTTTGGCCACACTTAATTATAAGGTGATGCAATGCAGATACAAAGGACTGTCTCAAGTGTATTATTAAAATACTCATCTTATTTCATTGGAAAAATATAATAAACACACTTTGCTTCTTTACTACACCTCAAATAATATTTATAGGCGGAATCGCGTCTTAAATAATAAAAGGTCAAATTTTTCCAGTTTCGAATTGCAGTTCGAGAAGGTTAGATTAAACTTGACGTGCAAAATATTCCACACATTTCAAAATTTAATCCTCGACTTCGTCAAATTCCCACTTTTCCGACTCGTCAGCAAAGATTAAATTCCCCAAAACAAATTTACTCTAAAAGCATCCGCAAAACGACTTAAAACAACAAAATAAAAGCCTTTTTTATTCTTTTTCGTGCTAATTTGCCAAAACACCATAAAAATTCTTTTCAGTCAGCTTACTCAGCTCCAGCTAATAACATTACAAAAAAATGTATCATCTCAACTCGACTCAAGCTCACTCACTCAACATC
>VYYJ01003618.1:0-16008 GCA_021029165.1 Cyphoderus albinus
ACCGTCGGTGAAAAATATGTCATGTTCTTGTTCGCTCTTTCTCATCTGAAAGTCTGACTGGAAATGTAGGTCGGTTGCAAAATTAAACTCGCACAGACAACAGACAAGATAGATACGTTCTACATACTTACACAGACGCACTGAAAAAATTGCAAAAAAAAATCTTTTTATTTTTTTATCATTTCCACAATAAAAATATAATGGTATGCGAAAAATATCCCAGTTCGCTCTGTTCGGTTTTCCCAGTCTGTCTCTCTGAATAGCCGCAAGCGGATTTTTTTTTCTCTCTGAGGAAAGGAGGAAACTGAAAGCAGCTACCGAAACCGAACCAAGAAAATGACATTGTTCAGGAGAAGGAATGAAAACGCTGACTGGGTGACATGAAAATAAAAAGTCTCTTTTGCTCTCAGAGAATCTCCACTCCCAAACGCAACTATTTTTTTAATTCTTTCCTTTCTTTCCGTGTGTTTGTTGGCCAAGTGGAAAAATATCACGAATGCATGCCACTACTATCTCGACTCTCCTCTCTACTCACTCGCAAAGACACAATAAAAAGTTTTTTTTCTCTCTCTAGAAACTTTCACTCTTACCAAAATATAGCACAGCAAAGGTATAATAAAAATTGTAGGCACATATTTCGCGAGTGGAGCAGCAGTCACAGTCACAGTCAGTCAGTGCAGCATGAGAAGAAAGCGAAAAAAACGAAGAAAGGAAAACGAAAGGTGTTTCCTGGTCCATGATGTTCCACCGTTCCTTGGAACCTTTTTATTTTCTCCTTAGAATAGCACAATAACTTTCCAACAATGCTCAATGCTCATGTCAGCTTGTTTACTGCTACTATTACATTGCACGCATTGCACATACATTAAATTACGACAGAGAGCGTGGCAATAACAATGAAAATCTAAAAAACACTTTTTCAAGAATAATAAAGAGAACTAAAATTTAATTGTTCCCATCTCATCATCTCGTTGAAAATAGAAAACAGGTTCATGAATTGAAAATGGTGTGAGCGTGTACATGAAAATGTTCCCAACGACTTATGTATGTAACCTACTAATAAATTCTGTTTGATTCTCCTCTGTGTGTTCGTTCGCAGGTCAATTTGAGTCCACAGGAAGACTAATGACAGGGACTAAATGTGATTATCAATTTTCTTCGAGCAGCTCCAGCTCCTCCAGCTCGAACCGAACTTTGTCGGAGGAAGGACGTTTCTTCTCACCGCACTACCCCGCAACCTACCCACACAATATCAAATGTGCCTACATTTTCTATGCAAGGTAAGCCGAAACACAAACAGCTGAACTCTACCAACTCTTCCATACCATAACTTCCGCTCTTTAAACTATTCATTCATTTCTACTTTCTACCCAAAAAAACTGCGAAAAAATCGCACCATGCAAATTTCTCCGTATCTCCATTAGTTCAGCCAAGAAGATTTTGAATGGGAATGAAATGACTGCTCCAGATTCTAGATTACAATCTGAATAAAGCAGCTCGCCTACGCATGAGATTTCTCAAGGTGAAATTAGATTAACCTTTTTTTCCTTTAAAATTCCCATTACGCAACAAACAACCATCAACCAAAGATTTTCCTAGAAAATTCCACTTTTCCTCATTCATCTCAACAAGTCTGGACCTCCCAGTTTCTACTGTTATTAGCTCCACTTCCACTAGTGAGATCAACTCGATGACTTCATAACTTATGCATTTCATAGTCTTTCACAGCCAGAATTAGAATCTTTGGGTACCTTCTTTAGCTTTCTTTACTTAACGTACATACCCAGATTACATGATGATCGTCATCATTCAATCTTTCTTGTATACCACAAGTTTCCGAAAACCCCGTCATAATAAGTGAGTGAATGTAATGGCTCATTTACGAAATGGCTATGGCGATGGCTACAAGTCTCAAGTACGTTTTCCGACAACTCCCATTTCCATCAACAACAAGATCCAAGAAAACCGCTTGTGTTCACTGAACAGTGAAAATTTCTATGCCCAAATGGCCATATCGTTAGGTTAAGTAAACGTTATTATTCTTGGTGGGGTTTTCAGTAGAAAAAAATTCCATCGATATCGATATTGATATGATATTCATGTCTGTTCGTGCTGACCGCCTCGTGCTGAAAAATTCTGCTTTTCTGTATGGGTATTTAGGCACGAATGAAAAGTCAAGGTTGTTCATTTTCCTTCTGAGCAGGAGAAAGTCGGTTGCTGAAGGCTCTTAGAATTTTTTTTATGTAACAGAAAATTATAAAAGATGAACTCTTCAACTCACAAGATGAGAACGAACAAAAGAAAGTTTTTCCGCTCTCACTCAACTCAAAATCCTTCGTTTCAGAAGTGGCAGTGGCAGCGCCCTTTTTTATTATTCTGCAGGACTCCAAGAAAAAATAGAAACAAGCAGAAGCTGAACTTTTTTCTTTTCCTATTGATTTATTCTTTTTGCATCCATCCATGTTACGTAAGTAAGTAGAAAAAAGGGTTAGGTTTAAGAAGGAGGAAGTGATGTGATATGAATGATTTATTTCGGTCTTGATAGAGATAAAAGAGCAAGCAGAAAGAGTAAAGAGGAGGATGAATGCTAGAGCTTAACTTTTTAGCTCCAGCTCAGCTCAACTTCTCCATGTCCACTTTTATATTATTTACTGGATCCAAATCATAAAAATAACTTAACTAAAAACAAGCAACGGACGATTTCCCATTTGATTGAGTGAACTCATTCCCTTCTATTGTATTAATGCACGGTCAGTTTCGTTTAGGAGGTTCAATCAACTCAGACAAAAAAGAAAAAGTTGGAGATTGCTTAATTCTGCTTATTGTAATATGTATTATAGATTTTTTTTGTTCCGGGTCCGACTCCAACCAAACCGAACCCAGAAAGTGACCAAAAACCTATTTATTCATCTTAGGGAGAGAAATCCTTTCCTTTCTTGGGAACATTCGGGTTTTTAGATGGTGAAAGGCGAAAGTGAAAGTGAAAAGGGCAATGAAAACCCAAGGGAAAACTTTTCCGGTGAAAAGGTCCACTTGAGCTTCATCAAAATAAAATAAATACATACGTAAGGCCCCATCCCGTCTGAGATCAGGTCATCAAAAAAGAAAAGAAAGGCGGAAGCGCAACTTGAAGGAGACTGTGTGTTCGTTACGTTACATTATCATAAATATCAGACCCTTTGAATATTTTTTGTGGAGGTGAAAGCTCGACCTCGACGGTTTCAACCAACGGAACTAGCAAAAACTGTATCCAGGCTTTTAGGGCTTTAGCTGGTTTTTGGCTTTATCTTTTTCGGATTGATGATGCTCACCTTTCCAACTCAGCATCTCATCTTCATCATCTCAGGTGAAAACTGAGACAAAATATTTGCAACAAAACATCAACATTCACCATCCACAAAATATGTACATGGCTAATAGAAATCCAACTTCCCTTTAGAATTTAGTAAAATACCGTAAAACTTTTAAATATAGCCCAGGCTAAAAACAAAACTGAGCTTCTATAATTATTCGGAGTCCGGCTATTTTTTCAAGCTTCACGGTAAAAAAAAAAGTTGGAAAACGACATCATTTGATATTATGATTAAGCTAGAAAAATATTGATGAATATTTATCGCAAACAAATCAACTTAACTCAATTCCATCTCCATTTTTTCCTCTGCTAAAAAAAAGACGCCATTATTAAAACTAGTACATTATAATAAAACGTTGTAACCGTGCAATCATGATAAAAATAGTACCATTCTTTAAGGCAGGCAAAAATATCGATGCTGATGATGATGACGATGAAAGTTGGAAATGGTAGCAGCACGATCATCATCATTTGCCTTGTCCTATTTTATCATTATTACAATGATGTCTTCCAAAATCTGCCTGTCATTTTATTTCCCATCTTCCTTAACCACTGGAGAGAAAAAACTCATTGATCGAGCTCAGTCAAAAACTTCAACATGGGAACATGCAGCTCTTTTTGAGGTACCCTCACCACGGCCACGTACGTCTGTGTATTTACAAGGAAACTTTAATATCAACTCAGAAATGTCTATGAAACCGCGAGCAGACCGCTAGCAAAGGAAAAGCAGCTCTTTTTTCCTACCTACGCAAAAAATCTTTGTCTGTTCTCAAATTGTTCGTGGTAGCAACTAGTAATAATGATAGGGTACTACTACACTACTAAAGCGGCAGTAAAATTGAGATCCATTCCATTTCATATTAGGGAAATGACGGCACGAAAATTATAGTCGTTTTTCAATGTATGCGTGGTAGAATAGATTCTAACGATGGGATGGCACGGCGACGGGACCGCCAAGCCAAAATGAAAATTTTCACTGCGGCTTTTTAGGCAAAATTCTCTCCACGGCAGACTGGCAGATGTGATGTGAAGTATCTCTATGAAATTTCAATCCAGCAGGGACATTATAGCAACAAAATGACGAGGATGCCATAGTATTTAGACCTGGAATGTTTTCATACCGTAAAACTTTTAAATATGGCCTAGCCTATTTTATAAAGGATTTTTTAAAATCCAGGCTATAATTAAAGGTTTTACGGCCAAGGAAAATCTTGCTAAGTTATGAGGACATTTATGGAAAATCGGTTCAAAGGGACAAGAGACTTTCAAATTTTTGATAGGATCCGATTTCCCCTGCCACCACAGTCTTTGTAGAAGAAAATGTCTTTGATATAAAGATACCGGGCCAATAGAGCAAAAAAAATCTTGTCAGTTGAAAAGAAAAGAAAAAAGAGTTTAAAAGTGCATAGAAATGCTTTCCGCTTATTTTTTGTCGTCCTCGGGGAGATAAAAATTATTGGTGATGTTTGGACAGAAAATGTTCCACTTCCACTCCATCGACTATTGCTGGTCAAGAAAATCTCTTTAAGAAGATTGAATGAAAAAATCTGGAGCAATTTGCTGGCTTTGACAGAGACCCGGAGTGAGTGACTCTGCTCGTGACGTAGATACTTTCACGTTCTCTTGCTATGTTGCTGCACTTTCATTTCCGTTGTAATAATTTTTTAGTGGAATCTTCCTGATTTTCTGCTTACGGCGTCAGACAGTCAGTCAGAGTGAGTCGCAAAGCCCTGAAAATGAAAGCCACTGGGAAATTTGGGACGAAGAATCAGAATCATGGTTTGGTTTGATAAATAGCTTTTTCTGTCGCCATGTACAAATCTTTCCTGTGCTCCAAAATAACGATGAACTTCCAAAAAACACTAATGTTTCCAACAAGCTGTTGTTTTGTCACACACCACCACACAGAAATCTCAAATAATTCTCATTTCCCTTATTATCCTTTGATGCATTCGCTTCATTGCAACTCAGACGATGATGATGATACACGTGGTATTAAAATTATTTATGAGTGGAGCCCAATGTCAAAATCTTCTCTTAAAGTTCAACATTGTATCTACATGACTTCGGTTAGTCGTAGGGATTTAGAATCACAAACGATATGAATGAATGATACAAAATGCGCACCAGACAAAAGTAATTAATGTTTCCAGATGGAAATTATTCATTCATCTCTGTGAGAAATTAATATGACGTGATTTCCATGTGAATTCCAGCTTACACAAAAGGATCCGAATTGTATTCGAGACAGTGGCCTTAGAACCGGGACAGTATAGGTAAGCAAAAAAATTATTTCAGCTTGAGCTAACCGTATTCTGGTTAATAAGTGCCCCACCTATAATTAGAATTTATACGGTATTTCTATTTTAAAAAAGTGCTTGTGTCCACTTAAAAACGTCATGTCAGGTCATCGTGTCAGTCAGTCAGTCCAAAAAAATATGCCACATTTGCTAAAAATAAACTTGACTTTCTTTCATCTTTCATGTCATTTATTTCCTTCGCTTTTATCTTTTTTGTACCCGCTAAATCCCCTGTCTTTCCCTTGGACGTCTTCACTTTATAATAACAACGTATATCTTTGATGACTGCGCAGCTTGAGCTTTTTCCTTTGCTTGAAATAACCTGTAAAGAAAAACAAAAAAAAAGTTCAAAGGTTCAAAAGAAAAGAGGATTTTGTTAACTTAACCGTTCCGCTCAACCGGTAACAGTCATCATCTTCATCATCACAAAATAAATTCTCTCTGTGACTCTACATCAAAAAAAAATATTTGAAAGTCAGTTTTTTTACTAACGTATCTACTTTTTTGCAAGAATCTTTCAAGTCATCGTTTTACTTTCACTTTATTTTCTTAGTAAATAAATATGCTGCTGGTGCACTGTGCAAAGCAAAAATTGAAAATATTTTTATTCCAGTAAAATATTGAAATTCTCCCACTTTTTCTTCCCATATCTTCCCGAAAATCGGAGTTGTAGTGAAGTGAAACGGTAGCGAAATCGTTTTCTAAACCCTGCAAAGAAACTGCTTCATTTTATTTATGACCGACAGATTTACATGATTTTGCCAGCAAAAGGAGAATTGTGTATGCGAATTCATTCCAAACCAAAGGCAAAGGCAAGGGCAAGGGTCGTTAAGTAAATTCATGTTTTTGATAAATATTTGCGATTGCGAAATTCTTGCATGGGGGAAAAAATATGCTGCTGGTGCACTGTGCAAAGCAAAAATTGAAAATATTTTTATTCCAGTAAAATATTGAAATTCTCCCACTTTTTCTTCCTAATATCTGACCGAAAATCGTTGTAGTGAAGTGAAACGGTAGCGAAATCGCTTTTCTGAACCCTGCAAAGAAACTGCTTCATTTTATTTATGACCGACAGATTTACATGATTTTGCCAGCAAAAGGAGAATTGTGTGTGCGAATTCATTCCAAACCAAAGGCAAAGGCAAGGGCAAGGGTCGTTAAGTAAATTCATGTTTTTGATAAATATTTGCGATTGCGAAATTCTTGCATGGGGGAAAATAAATTTCCTTTTTGTGTCTGATTTGTTTGGCTCGGTTATTACAGATATTATTATTGGCGATCACAACGACCTCCACATCCACCTCTCTGGAAATTTCCTTGGAAAATAAAATCATTTTCTTTCACCATCAGCAGCTGCTTTGATTTCCACCGATTTTATCATTTTATGTACACTTTTGGTTTCGCATGCAGCAATAAAAAATATCTTTTACTAATGTATTACACATAAAGACCTGAAATCAAAGCAAATATTCCATTGGGACAATTTTTCCATGATTTTCTCCAAACATTCTATAAATGTTGGCCATCCGATCAAAAGAGCCTTTATTTGGCAGGCAGGGCCAAAATTTGCATATTTACGAGATCCCACACACATGACTATGACATTTCTGTATAAAACTAATGAGTTTGTTGGAATTCTCATTTTGACTATTAAATTCAAATATTAAATTGATTTTGATGGGGAAAATGGGAAAACAAGCAGCAGGTGTACGGTTGACTTTACCGAGCTGACTCTGGTTCTGGTGCAAGATTCAGATACGTTACGCTAATTGCTCATTAATCTCGCTTTTATGTTTGTTCCAGCTGTCTCAACAAAACTGACGTAATTCGAGTACTCGACGGAATTAATCCGAAAGCTCCCGTGATTGCGGAAATCTGTAATTCAGCAAAAGGATATGAGGTAAAGTATCTCACTTCACTCAATGTATCCCATGAACTTCATTAAGTATTTTGAAAGTTTGTTTGAAATTATTTTTCTCAACCACTCCACTTTACATTTGCCACATTAAATAATTCTGAAAAGACAGATGTGACTCACTGAATTAGAATTTGCAACTTTCGCAGTAACTCGAGATTTAATATTGAATTAAAATGGCAAAACAAGTAAACTTATTTTGTTTGCTTTAATTAAAGATTTTATCCAGCGGCCCCTACCTGAAGATAGAGTTTATTGCGAACTCCGACAAACCCGGGACGGGATTTCGGGCGAACTATAAATTCGTCAAGGTTGAACTTGATAGCTTTCTCGACAACACGAGACAGCTTCCGCTGCCAGGTAAATAATTAAAATCTCTTTTACATAACATTTATGAGACCACTTCGAAAAAGCTTTTATATAAAATAGGTTAACTGATGTCTTTTCGTTACAACTTTTACAAGCTGAAATCACATTTTTTATTTTCCATTTCGTTTCAAAATCTGACGTGTCTCCTTTAGTTTTCCATTTTCTCGAGAGAAATAGAAAATGAAGATGTTCATTTTTATTTCATTTTCATTTTCATCTTCATGCGCTTTCTCCATCCATTCATCCATCCTCTGCCTCGTAAAAGAAATGCGAATTGCGAGCGCAACGACGACAAATACAAATTATGGAACATTACACGAACGAAAGTAATAAGCTTCAAAAATATCATTTTCGTCTCCTTTCACAACTTTTTTATTACACGCCTCCACATCCACCTTTTATTTCTGCTTCATTCCGAATGAAATCGCTTCACGACTCACACCACATCATTCCATCTGTTCCAACTTCCAACCCGAGCACAATATTAGTTCCCTATTACTTTCTCAGGTACGTCTGTCTCTATCCCCACCACCTCGAGAATTTTTCTCATTCATTCCAAAGAATATGAAGGATGTCTAAGAAAAGACACCAAGACCAAAAAAGCGGTTTCTGTAGGCTGCGCTTTAAAATCGCGAGACAAAAGGAATTCATTTTCTCTTCTCAACCGCTCCAAGACCACCCACGCCTGTGTCAATCTTGCTTCCAGCGTTAGCGCTACCTTTTTATAATAATGAAACCTTGAGGAGTGAAAAGCCTTCAAATTTTTTATGACTTTCCGTTCTCAGTGGGAGTAAGACGACGACATTTTTTTTTTTGGAAAACGTGAGAAATGCAATTTCCAACAAATCAATAAATGCCAATGCCACAGATGAAAAGCATGTGAAATAAATCCGAAAAATGCATATTCATATGAGTACGTATTTATGAAACGTAACAGAGTTTCCAACTATCACAAATAACGGTATTTACAAAGTAAAAAATATCTCAGAGTAAGCGAACTGTGATTTGGATAACGTTTCGAGAAAGTCTCAGTCAGTATTATTCTGCCTACCTATATATTTTTCACTTTAGCTCACGGCCATTTTCATTGCATTTCATCATCCTGAATAAAGCTCATTCATTCCAGAACCTCCATTTTGTTGTCGTTTTTCCTCCATTTCATCTCACCAGAGTCTAGCAGAAAGCCTAAGCTAGACATTGTATGTTTCGATTCCGCTCATGCAGACAAAGATTTTATATTTATTAAACAAAAATAATACGAGGAAATGGGGAAGCTTTTTAAAAATAAAAAACCACACAACTCAACCAAAAAAGAACAAATAAGCCGAACAAAATAAGCGAAAAGGCAGTGATGAAATTGCAATAACAAAGGAGAGAAACGAGACGAATTGCGCAATCCACATTTATCAAACCAAGCAAAGCCTTTTTCTTAAGAGCAGCTCAGGAATCGAGAAGCGACTCTAGAAAATAAACAAACCTCCTGATTCCACCATTCTTGTTGAAGCTTTTCCATGCAACAATGAGCAAAAAAATAATACACGAATAAATATCTCTCTATCAAGTCAGTCTTTTGAACATCTCAACATCATCATATCATCGTCAGTCAACATTTTCCTTCAAACCGGAAAAAATAAAATTACAGGACAGCCAGCAACAAGGATAGAAATTCTCTCCCGGGCCTTTTCCTGGAATATTGTTGAAAAAATGCTGAAATTGCATCTGCTATGCCGCCACTGGCATATCCGCTGTAATAATAATATCTCCGCGAAAATATTTACTTATCACATCACATTAGGCTAGACTCATCGAATTGTTTCAAAATTGCCTAAGCATATTATTACCACATAAAGCAATAAATCCTAATAAAAAGCCCCGCATAAAATAGCAATAATGCAAAGAATAATTTTCCAGGTGACCTGGTCCACATCGGGGAGTTTAAGGGTATTGACATATTATTACCACATAAAGCAATAAATCCTAATAAAAAGCCCCGCATAAAATAGCAATAATGCAAAGAATAATTTTCCAGGTGACCTGGTCCACATCGGGGAGTTTAAGGGTATCGGTTTCGTTTAAGGGCATCGGCTGTGTAACTTTTACATATAAAATAGAAAATTAACCAAAAACTTGGAATACTGGAAACTAATCACTGGAAATTTTAAAAAAGTGATTTCGCCATTTAAAAAAATCTAAATAATTTTTTTGTACACAGCAGACACCCTAAAATTTAATTTTTATTTACAATTTTATTTATTCCAAATAACTAAAATATTCTCCCGGTTTCATCATCAGTTTAAAAGCACATTGTCTACTCGTTTCTATTTTAAAAATAGAATGCAGCAACAAACTCCCCGTCTTTCATCTTCATTCACTCACTTCGTGAAAATTCTGCTCCGCATTTTTAATGCGTTTTTTGTTTATTGCGAAACGGCCACGATTTGACGAGCTGTGTCGACTCTTTCATGTTTTTCTCCGTATTTACTGCCACTGCCACTGACTACTTAACAACTGCCGCAACTCTTCCAGGAACAGCAGCAGCATCAGAGCCACAAATTTTAATGCCATTATTTGTGTTTGTTACCTTTGAAAAGAAAAGAGCTTTGGAAAAAAGTGATGACGGCGATGAGTTAAAAAGGGGATACAATGTAATGTGGAGCTAGGTTATTTTCTCTGTCGAGTTGGTTCGTGCTCCAGTTTTTTGCAACCATAATGCCTTTATAATGCGGACAAAATGAAAAGGAAGGGAACAAGACACCAGTCACAGGATTTTATTTTGGTAATGTGCATTTTTCTCTATGCTACATAATGTAAAATGTTCGGTCGGTGAAAGTGATGTGATGACGTGCGCATGGAAGTTTGCACGTGCTCCATTTTATCCTTTGTCTTTTCTCCTTCGTGTCCTTTTAAAAAGCAGAGTTTACTAGTACAATAGTACTTTATTTAAACTAACTGCACATTCTCGGCCATTATTTCAAACCTCTTTTTTTCTCCTGGAAACAAAGCAAGAATGCGTAATGAACTTAGGAAGATATTTCTTCCCCGAAAATTCTAGTGGATGCCACTTTATCTGCAGTGTGGACGAGTGGCGAAAGAATGCAGTGAAAAGTTTTGAGGGAAAGTTCCAATGAGGTAAAATCTTTTCTGCACAGTCTTTTGATCAAGTTTTTAAATAGAGATTGCGAAAAGTGGAAAATGATTCTCTTGTCACTTTCTGTGCAAAAAACATTATGCAGTGGTGCTTGAGAGTTCATCAGGTACTCTTCTGCAATTGACTGCTTCAATATCGAATTGAAAAGAAAAGGCACGTCTAATTTCTCGTGCAGTAATTGCGCCCTGATTGAGCTTCCGTTTTCCCCGCTGAAATTAACAATACCATTGTGAGACTTTTGTTGTGTGCTCCACTTACTTTAGGTGTTTAAGAGGTCACCTTCTGCAAGCAAAGACTTTTTGCAAATTTTTCCCTTTCCCTGGAAATCCTTTTTCCTTTGTATTTTAAAAAGTCCCTTCGGCAGTTTCTCCTTTTCCGATTGCCTTTCTCCTGCTTTCCCTTATCTTTGCTCGCTCCACTTAAAACTATTTAAATTTGTACAGTTTAGTACTCGTTCCAACACAAAATTGTGTAGCGTATTTAACAGCATCTAAACTTTTTTCTCCACTTTTCCACTTTGTATGGAAATATTAGAGACTTGTTACTGGCTTGTTCATGGTTGGAGAGAGAAAGCTGCTGTTTTTTACGGTGCACTGCTTCCACATTCACATCTACCTCTGCCTCAAATTTTCTTTTTTTCTCCCGGTGGATAAAAATGCGAAAGGAAATGTATCAGTGGCCCGCTTTGCTTTTTTTGCAAGAAAAAGAATTCCCAGAGTGGAAGTGTCTCTGTTAGTAGTTTTTAAAGCTTTTATTCCCATTTTCATTTATTATCCACCCATTTCCTCCATTTTCTCCCTCCGCTCTTCACTTTCTCTTTTCTCTCTTCCCTTCACCAAAATAACTTTTTAAAACTTTTCTCTCGGTTGTGTTAGTGTTGTGTTTCCTTATATAATGTGTGAGCCACAAGCCCAACTTTTATCCTTGTCTCATGCTTAATACGATTCTGCTTTTTTCCTACTTTGCCTTTTTGCCTTCATTTCAAAAAAAAATTCGACTCATGAGACCGAGAAATGCACTCCACTCCACTTTCCCTCATGCACGACATTCTTTTCTCTTGCTTCATAATAGCATTTTTACATTTTCTGGTCGCTTCCCTTGTTCAGCATAACCTCCTTCCTTCGATCACTCTTTAGTTTTGTGCTCTGCTGTTTGACTAACAAGGAGACATTTTTGGGTGACCCTGTTCAAATTATTTGAAAATTTGTAATTTAGTGAAGAAATCATCGTAGATTTTGATATTGGCGTTTGATTTTGCTAAATTGTGAAGATTTGTACAATTATTGGCATTTGACGTAATTTTAGTCCTTAAAATTTATTTTTTGTAATATTTTAATATGCAATTGCCTTGGTTAACGTTAACGTTTACAATTCAGTAAAAACTAACACTGGAAATGCAATCAGCACCCCATTTCTTAATAAAGTACAAATTTACAACCGATTTGGAGTGAGAGACCTAAAAATGTTTCATTGTAAGAATCGTCTCGAAATTTTTCCATCCTTTAAAAAAATAATTGTCATATTTTGCCCTGGAAGAAATTAACGGTCGTTGATCTTCCTCAGTATTTACCAGAGCTTTTACATCAACACGCAATTATTGTTGTAAAAGGTAGTCTTAAGACACGACACACTTTTCGGCCTGCTCATACAAACTAGCGAATGTCATCGTCCGTCTCACTCATTCGTGTCTACCTAGAATAAATCGAGATAAATTTTGAGAAGAGAACAAAAGCGGGGAAAATGGCAAGTCTTCTGTGTGGGACGAAAAGTATGAGAAGAAATTGTGTTCCAAAAGTCTTAGACCTTTTCACCAGTCCCGTTGTCTCCAGCTTCTCAAATATTTGCTTTTTCTTCTTTATGCAGAATTTGTGTATGTTCTAAAAGTGCTGAGAATTTGTATTTATTTTTCTCCTGTTGTTCCGAAAATTCAAATTAAACTTGCCCATGAGGCAAGTCACGTAATTTGCGGAGAAAAGACACACATACCTAGGTAACAAACTTTTTCCTGCCCTTTTCTTTCCCTTGGACTCTTGTCATTTTGTTAACCTTGCTCTTTTCTCCATGAGTTGGAAGTTGTTTGGAATATCAAATTAGAATATTAGAAAAGAGGCACCGTTGCTCTGCCATGCATAATTTTCTTTCTTAGGAGAAAGCGCTAACGGCTACAGCTGAGGAAAGGTTTGTGTCAATAAAAAGGTTACAAAAATACAATGACGGTGCGGATTACCAGGCAAAAAGACATTGTATGTGTTTGCTGCATTCCCGCTGCTTTTCCTTTATTTTCGGGATAATGAGACTGGAGAAAATTTAGTGAGGTTATGCTTCTAAAAAAATTGTTAGGCAAGAGAGAAAGTTACGTTAGATGAGAGTGGGTGAAAGTGAGGATTCCAGGGAGGTTTTCGGGTTTGCGAGTGAAATGAGAAGAAAAAGGACTCTAGGATGATGATGTTGTTTTTGTTGTGTTCAAAATTGGTGTGTACACATGTCCCCGTTATCCGTGTGGAATGTGGTAATCTCCAACTGTGCAACTTTCTCTTTTCACGAGTTTCCCTGACTCAGGCTTTTTATTGGATTCTGATTTCAGAATCGTTATCATCATGAGCAGAGGACAGAGTTGATGCAGGTTCATTCCTCCTGCGTCCCTTTCCAAACATTTCACAGACTTCATTTTTTTGTTTGCATTTTACTCTGCTTTTCCCCTCCCTGATTAAACTTTAATCGCTCCCTTCTGCACACTGCATGGCAATGGCAATGCTGGAATGAAAAGGGCAAACAGAGAAATGTTGAACAAGAAACCAGCCAAAAACAGGAACAAGAGGAGAGTCGAGAAATGTCTAAAATTATCCGAATGGAATATCTCTCTTCTTCTACTTGCTCTTGTTGTGGGAAAATGAGCAGAGGAAGGGAAAGGCAGACCCCATCCTGGTTGGTCCTGGTTCTCCTGGTCGAATCCAAAAAAAAATCTCAAGAATCACATCCACATCCAACTTTCTCCAGGCTATTTACTTACTCACATTCGACTGAGATTGCGGGGAAATGACATAGCATTGTGAATTCAGGGCCAGAGCCACAACCACTGCCACCCCAATGTTTTCAAGAATGTTTGGAAATATTTGGAAATCTCTTTTTCTCAATGCAGTTTTTTCTTTTCTTTTACCATTAGCATTGGGTGGTTCAAAAAACTACAAAAGACTGATGCTGATGTTGAGTGAGGTTGAAGGAAGTAAATCAAAAGTTTTGCTAATTGCACAAGAGAAGAATTTTCGAAGTAATCTGGTGGTTTTAGGATAAGAAATGAAAAATATTTATTATGGATGGAAGCAGATTATTTGCTTTCGTCTACACTCAAAGAAACTTTCTTGTTCATTATCAAATTTTCTTTGAAAGCCCACTTGCTGTGGCTGAAGCACTTGAAAATCCCACTTCAATACTAACAGGACAAGAAAGTTTTCAAAAATATAAACACGTACGCATGTAAAGTTGCGTAACTCCGAACTCTGTAACCCCATCAACTCAAGATTTTTCAAGGCGACGCATTCATCAAAGAGAAAACGTGGGGACATGGCATTATTAACCAAATTGGTATTCCTAAAGCATCCAGATTTGTGTCAACGAACGTTGTCTTGTTCCGTTATATCGTAATTCTTTATGGCACAGGCCACACTCAAGAACTTAGGTAAATTGGGTTATCTTTGAGTAATCTACTTAATTTAATTTGAGGCAGCGTCGTTAGGATTGGCCTTGTCTTGTCATATTTTATTATCTTTTCACTTCGCATTTTCTTTCATAATTTTAGGATTAAAACTGATTACTGCGATCATTTTTTTATTGTCAGTCAAGTCGAACCTGTTAACCTATTTACACGAGCTTGACATGGGATAAAACATTTTATTGTCTATCTATACAAAAAGTCAATATGTTTATGGATTTTCACCATGACCTGACTAAAAATGACGATTTTGTTTTTGTGTTTACTCCACAGATTTATTAACCAACGGCCAAGATGGACTCCCGCAAGCATCGACACTGAGTAAGTGCTGGTGATTTTAATGTTCATGCTTTCACTTTATACAATCTCTCATTAAACTAAAGCGCTTTACGACTCCACAATGTTGGGTAAACGATGAATGTTGAATGTTGACTGGATTTTGCAAATCATATCTGCAGTTCATCCATTCATACGAAGTGATAAAAGCCGGAGAATTTCTCTCCGATTTTCACTCTTTATTATCTCAAAACCCAAAAACTCGTTCCCAAATGCATGCACACATTTCACAACCACATCCCTCTGAGCAGAGCAAATTTTTATGGAGTTTCAACAACACTCATAAATCTTTTTATGACATGTAAGACTACTACGTCTCTCATTCTCATCGCAGTGCGAGTTGACTAAAGTTCGTGGCTTCGACTCTTGCTCCAATAATCATAATCGGAGCAATACTAATCATAATAATAAAGTGTCCATACAAACAAAACCAGCGAAACCTCCATTCCATCGAGTCATGCCAAAAATTCTCATCTCATGAATGAATAGATACGCTTTCTCACTGAGAGAACAAACCACCACCATCACAAAAGAGAGATGACTTTCACAAGCAGCTCGAATTTACCAAACTCTGAACAGATCAGATCACCAAAAAGGCCAGTCTCTAACTTACAGATGAATGGGTAGATTTTGATTCACACACAAAACAAACTAAAAAATTATTTCATTTTCACTCATGATTATTTACTATTTCATAAAGATCAAATATGATCATTGTATCGTATTGTACCGTATCGTATCATTATTTTTTCCACTTTCTCTAACCGAACTTATGTAAGTAATAAAACCAACATAAAAAAGTAAAACTTAGGCTCGATGTGCACTTACCTAAAATAAAATAAAATACAGCGTCTACAGTTAAGCCTCTCGCCTCCGCCA